>JABFQC010003995.1:0-13256 GCA_022817085.1 Psilanteris sp. ZL-2020 | reverse complement strand
GTGTTTGGTATCGGGGTGTTAAAATCAATTAGTCAAATTAAACTGTTTCGGTTCAAAATCTGACTTATTAATCATAAGCGTCGTTGTAACAACCTGACGTTGTCGGTAATGGCGCGATGTTTTTAAGGCGCGTTGAATTGACGGCGAAACAAATTTTAATTGGAAAATTGCTGCTGGTTTAATACGGTAAGCAATTTTGGGGATATTTCCCGAGTCAAAATTTTGAACCTCCTTTCAACCTCAAAAAAACGCGGAATGTTGTAGCCTTTTTTGAACCTCGAAAAATGCTGAAATTTCCATTTTCGCACGTTTCGAGGTTTAAAGGGGATTCAAAGTATTTTCACTAAAATTTTTAACCATATATCGTTTTAACTTTTAATGCTGTATTATCGATTATAATTAATTATATGAATATTCTTATATGATTCTTAAATATAATTAAATAAAAAAAAATTATATTTATAAAATCGCAATATAAATAGTAAAACTACGATACTCTTGCAAATCTGATAAAAATAACTATATCGTACAATAAAAAATGCTACATAAATTGAATTAATTATTATGTGTATTAATTATTTTACTATATAATACAGTAATTTTTATCAGATTTGCAAGAGTATCCTAGTTTTACTATGTATATTGACATTTTTTAAATATAATTTTTCTCCGTAAATTAAGAAAAAGGGAAGGGGAGAACATTTATTTCAAAGTTAAATTGATATGTGTAAAGATTCTAATGGCAATAATTTGACCCTTCTTTTATCCTCTAAACGTGCGAAAATGGAAATTTCCGCACTTTTTGAGTTAGAAAGAAGGCTTCAAATTCTGACTCGGATTTTCTTAGTCTTCTATTTTTGATCCCCGAAATGTTTATGTTGCATTTGTACGGGAATTATGCATCAGATACGTAGGTTGCAACGAAAGACAAAGAGTATTTTTCCGGGGGATTTGAAGACAATGGACGAATAAAAACTGTGAACTGAAAAAGTTGTCGAAACGTTGTCGTAGCCCTTGCGATGACATTTTGGTGTCTGGTGGCGTACGCGGTATAAAATATAAGCACCAAAATTGCTGTTGGATTTCGGGGTTCACAGAGGTAATTGGGTCGTAAGAAAGTTTCGAAGTCACTGCATTCCGCGTACCCGTAGCGGTTACGAGGGCGCGAACTAGTTCGTGAATCATGCTTAGTATGCTTTACATAAATTGTTTGGTGCCGACGTCACGCCCGCCGGTTAGTGTGTAGACCAACGAATAATATGTGACTCAATCAAGACTCATATGCGAAGCTAGTCTGACCTTACTTGAGAACAAAAACGACAATATAGTTCGCTTTAGAAATCGAATTTCAGAATCCGAAGCGATTAAATAACTTTATAATACAGTATCATCGTAAAATCGGTTTACCGTTAGCTTAGCTATATCATGCATAAAATATTAGACGGCTCTGGTCTAGGTTTCTGTACGTGTGTTTGTATATGCATTATTTTCAATTCGGTTTTAAAGGGAGCTTGTGAGTAAGTATATTTGTTCAGTAAAAAAATATACAAAAGTTAATTTGCGATTCGGAACTGCAATTTTCGTTGCTTAAAAGTGGCCGTTTAATTGTAATCGGTAATTTATTCTTTTATTTGTATATATGTAAATAATGATTATAATAACTGAATGCGATGTTTTGGCGTAGCAATAATTTGCATGAGTTTTTTTTAAACATTTTTTTTAATTTCAAAATAGGTAATGTTAAAGGAAATGCATTTATATATTATATTAATTTCGTTAATTGTTTTGTCATTTTTTATTATGTACTATATATCGTGCAAATAATGTATTTATGTAAATTATAAATCAGATATGATACAGTTAACTGTAGTAAAATGTAATTTAAATGAGTAATAAATTACAATCAAGTAAATAATCAATTTTTTTATTAAATTATATAGTACATTATTTGAAATATCCATTCTTTTCAATAAATTGAATATACAATTGCATATGCGTATATAACATGTTACAAATTTAAAAACAATAACAAGTTTTTTGTGATATATTTGTTTAATTACTTCGGTTTTATTGTAGTTAATATGAATTACAGGATTTAGAATTATAAAACTTTATAAATAATTAAATAGATAAATGAGAAACAGTACAACGATATAAAGATTGTATTAATATATCTTAGATCTATTTCAAGTATGTACCAGTTTACAAAAAAAGGGGTCATTTTTATCATTTCTAACTGTTTTTTGAATGACCGAACATTAAATAATGTCGTTACACATATGAAAACAAAATTGTGTCAGATTTGAATTTTGAAGAAGAACAGTTTCACTTATATATAACACATTTGTGTATACTTTTAGATCACCGCTTATAATATAAAGTTGTATAATATCCCAATAATATACAGTTAATGTTATCTGTACTAGAATTACTAAATATAAAATGAGTTCAATAAGCAACCTTATTGATTAATATAAGCGTACCAACTTAAAGGCTTAAAAGATCTGCAACATAAAAAATCGGTTCATTATCAAGTATTACCTTTAAATTATAAAACTTTATTAAACTACAAAATTGTACCCTTACCGAAAATATTCTCAATGTTTAACATAAATAATCAACTTGAGCATCATTTCATACACTCAAGTTCAATATTATATTGATTATTTCTATAATATAGATAAATATTCAACATTTCTATAATTAAATCGTTTATATAAAATTGTATTGCAATTTATAAATTAGTTCAAAACTGAAAAGAACAGTAAAATCTATATAATACTCAACTTGAGCTAGCGAAATGATGCTGAAATTGAGTATTTATATTAAACATTGAGAATATTTTCGTTAAGGGTATTCAATCAATTATTATATAAATAATAAGTCAACTACTCAGTCAAAATCATTACATCACATGGACAGAAAGAAACACCAATATTTATAATACGGGAATATTAAATTTTAATAAACTGAATGTTAATTAGTAGTATGATGTCAGACCAAATTTTGATAAACTGGTTTACGTATTTTTGACAAATAAGAACAATGTAAGGTTAAAGCTTGATAATAATAAAATTCACTTTGATTAGTTTTTTAACAAATTACATTACGAACGACGAATATATCTTTTTTCATCCATTTTTTGTTAACTTCATTTTAGGTTAGAATGTTAAGACATGACAATTTGTTTTGATAAATTAGAACAAACAGTTGTACAACCAAAAAACGAGGATGTTAAATTTTAGTAAACGGGTTGTTAAATTATAGTTAAAGATTGATACTATTTGACGATTAAACTACGAATTGTTGACCAATTACAAATATAATACCAAATTAGTCAACTTGTTATTCAAAATCGATCAACTTTTCTCTCAGTGTAGAATTCAGTTATACCAAAGGTAAGTAGACTCCAACTTCAAATCTCAATTCGTGTTAAACACAAATTTCATGCAATAATTTATGCAAACATCCCAAAGCACCTCGGTACCCAAAACGCGCATAAACGACCCGAACCCCCAGAACGGACGTTCGATGCTCGACCGTCGGGGAATTCCCACGCGCGTATTAATCAGCGTCGCAAACGAAAGTCCGAGATTGTCCTCTCTCTCTCTCTCTCTCTCGGCTGTCGCAAACTATGAAACCGTTGTGTCGGCGTCGCGACTCGCAGCCGCTGAAAACGAAAAAAAGCTTCGCCGAAAGTGTGGCCTTTTGCGCGCGCCAGGAGCAACAATTTCCTCGACTTTATGCTCGCGCTCGTGCGCGGTCGCCGCGTGCTCCTGGCCGTTCATTGTTTGCATTAGAATTTCCTTTCCTTTTCACATGTGAGATCGCGCGGCGCTGCACGTGTGTGCCGCACATCATGTACTCTCACTGGCCTTGTGCCGGGGCTTGCCCCGGAGAGCGCCAACCGAGATCCGCATCCGTGTTACACCGCGGAGCGGAACCGAGCCTCGGCAAAAATCGACTTCGGTGCCACTTAACCGAAGGCCGGAAGCGCAACCGACGAGACAAAAGCTTAATTGCGATTTTGCCGACGCAAACGCTGTCGTTAAAATTCGGCGGTCGGTCGCGAGGAGATCGTACGTGCGTTCGAATAGCGTTTGGTCATTGAAGAATTTTGCGTTATAGTTTGAAAGGACGTGTCTCATAATATGAACGACTTGGAGTCGGATTTGGACGAACGGATGACTGACCGAGGCGATTGTGGAAGTGTATGAATGATAATCAATACGTTTGGATGGAGGAATGTTATATGCGATCTATTAGTGTGTATATGTATAATGAATATATATATATATATATATATAAATAGAACCTCCATTATTGACAGAGAAAGTTTGAACCCAGCGTAGATTAGATAACTTGAAACACGATTAGAATCGGGATATGTCATATCGTGCAAATACAATCGACTGTTGAAAGAAAAACATCTCGACGTTTCGGAAAAGTTTGAACCACGTGGAGACAATCGCTTGATGAGGCGTCCAATTAATTAAGCCATTATTAGTGTCGTTTACATGCACGTGTACATATATATGCATGTTTGTATGTATACATATATATATATATGCGAGTGAACTTCGTAGTTGGTCGCGATGACAATAAAGAGAAAGTATAAAAAGAAAAACCGTATAAATTGTGGTAAAACAATGGTAAAGCGCGGCAGCAAATAAATTTAAATATATCAGTGTCAAGAATTTAATTATGTGATAAGATACGCGGAGTTTATGACTTGCTACTATGACGAAAAGTTCATTCTAAATGGCACCGAGCGGTAACTGTGCGCCGAGCAATGAAACGCGCGCAAAAACACGATTCGAAGTTTTTGTTTTGCCGTACGCGAATATATAAATGCACTTCGGATGTTTGCGTAAATTAACGCGCGCGGCAATTTTTGGCAACACAAAATATATATACATCCATAATGACACACGAAACCGAATCATTAATCGTATTTTCTGAATTTAGTGTGTAAATCGGTGTTTACCAAAACAGACTCGTTTTATAGTATTGCCGATTCTGACAGTTGACAGCGAGGTTTGCGTCAATTTTCACCGCAAATCGAACGTTTAGTAACCGACAGATTCGTAGGAATAAATTAATGTTAGCAAAACATATGAAAATTTGTCTAAAAAACGAAAAAAAACCAGTATTAAATTGCAATCGCTTATCTCCAGCAAATTTCGATCTTTTTCCTTCGTCACGCATCACGATAAACACTTCAAGTCTTATTTTGTGAACCGAAATGAAATAATGATTCACATTTGCGCCATGTTCCATCTTTTTCGTCCCTCCGCTCGTCGTATCGCTGTTGATAACGTTAATGATAATCAATAAATTATCTTTTAAACAAAGATCTCGCTAGATGAGCGTTATCGTTAATAAATGCACGCATCGACGCTCTTATCGTGCAATTCATTTATTGCCGCGGAACACAATCAATAATTGTTGTATCGATCGCCGACAATTTATATCCAGCTGACAAAGAAAAAAAAATCGCGCAATACAAATGAATCAGTCTTAATTATAATATAATCACTCGCAGACGCATGTAAGGAAATAATTTAATCCCAGTAAAGGGTATATTTCGCGAAGATACGACTGTTGATATGCGTTGTTTATACGATACATCCGCAATATCTTTACGTGAAACGAGTTGTCCGGGACAACTATTGGGCGTCCGGGACCACCCATAAGATTCGATTAATTAAACGCGAGCTAATTGTGTCAAAAGTTCATCGAATTTCGGTATGTAAATCGGCCTCGCGCGGAGAAATGTGGATAGTTGCGCGGATCGGCAATCGAGATTGTTCGAAGTAGTTCAGATGCATAACAGACACCGCGAGCGGGTGTTTCGAACAAAAGACCATTAGCTCGCGATTCAGAGCTCGATTATTCACAGATTGTTAAATATGTAATACAAGTTAATAAGTCTTCGGAGATTTTTCCGTCGTTCAGCGACGCGTTTCCGAAACACCGAGGGCGATCGTTTCAAAACGCTCGCGCTCACGGCTGCGGAACCATAACGCTAGACGATTCGCGAAATTTATTTTCCCCGCGACAACAACGAACCCGTCGGAATTCATCGCCGAATGTCAAACGCTCGAAGGGACGAAATCGGCGTAAAATTATCGCCGATATTTTCCGTTTTGCCGTTCCGTTTCGCCAACGCGGTTGCGCAATTGTTTTGCCGAAAATTCTCGTTTTAAATCCGTCTGACGAGTGAATTAATTTCCGAGCGCGGTTTATTATTGTTAACGTTACGATTCGTCGGGAGCAAAAAACAGCATTGCGACACCGCCCGACGATATCGGCGGGACTGATTTATGGGTTTTTAAAGTAAGCCAAAAAAAGAAAGCAAGGAATAAAACCTCTCATCAAATGGCTCGAAACGCGCCCGGCCAGTCCTCGTGACACTCCGATTAAACGCAAAAACTGGAAATCGCGCGATTTCACGTGCTTCCGATCCGCTCGGTGTCGAACTATTTTGGGCCCCCCTCCCCGGGGGGCGAGGTGGAAATTATCTTCGACCGAAAATATTTCAAGGCGCGCAAACAAAAATAGTCAACTTGAAAAATGCTTCGCCGCGCGGCGAGTCGGACGTGAAAAATCGTGAATCACGCGGCGACGTTCAACAGCCTCAAACTTTAATATCGAAAAACAAACACCGCCGGCAAAAAGCGGCGCCCGTTGTCGCTTGGCGAACCCGCTGTTGATAAACACATTTATCAATGCCGCGTCAATGTTTCCGAAAAACCTTTGCGTCTCGACCCAAATGTTTACGATAAAACGGTCTAATAATACCGTCGCGCGTTATAGTATTTCTTTGAGCTCGGTCGATTCCAAAAAAATGTAAAAACAGGGAGGGCGCGCGGCCGCGCGGCCTAGTGCGAGAGAGAGCGCGCGATCCCGGCGATCGGCCGATCGTGTCTAACGAGTCCGGGTGGGTTGTCAGGGGGGGAGGGAAGTCGCCTCTGAGCGACACGAGAGGGCACGAGCGGCGTTCCGCGGGGACGTCTCGTCGCCGGCAAATTGGTTTAGCGAGCCAAAAAGCCCAGCTGCGCGACTATACCGCGACGAAGACGGAAGGCGCGGCCGCTCGGGCGGAGCGACGGAACAGCGACAGCCGCGGTCGGAGGCTCTGAAATATGCAACGAGCGTTGCCGGCGGCGGTGTCGTCCCCGTAACCCCGCGGCGGGATAATTTGGATTCGCAGGGCAGCGCACAGCCAGTGGGTATTGATCTAAACGGGAACCGTGAAAGCAATTAAGATAAGGCACGGTAACAAAGGGTTGTCGGCGTGCGCTTTTCGGGCTGAATTTCGCAGGAGGGAAAGGCGCGCGCGGCGAAAAAAGGACGCGGGCGACGCCGCAAAACGGGAGGGTCGGCACGAAATTCCGGCGCATTAATCACGAGGGCTCGCCACCCTTTCGTTACACCGGGAGCGTCCCGCGCTCCTTAAACAAGGACCCGCGGCAAGTGCGCTTTATGGCCGACGCGTCATTAATTGGGCCGGCGAATTAAAAACGCCCACGTGGTTTGGTCCCCCTCTCCCCAGCCCCGGATTGACTGCTTTGTTGAGGATTTGGCGCGCATCAACACGAGCGCGTCAACGTCGACCGTCCAAGTTTCAAGGTAACGAGGCAACGATGAGGATCCACGGTGGATTGCGTTGATTCAAAAGTTGTCAACTTCGTCAGGGTCAAACGTCGAACGCGCGGTTGAACAGTGGTGCGAAATCGGGGTCTATCAACAACGTGTTGCGACATTGGTTGATACGAGTGGAAAGCAAGAAGGCCTTCCTTCGATAGCATCAACATGCTTATCAACATTTTTGGTGACCTTATATATTCAAATCTTGCAACATCAACATCAACGGTACTGATGCTCAGCGGAATCACTTTTCAAGCGTATTGCGACAATTTGTGACTAACTGCTGAACATCGTCCATTCAACATCGAAATCTACATTCTTCGATAAACCTCATAACCATTTTTCCGAATTAAACCGTTCTTGATCCACGAACGGGTTATCGTTCACAAAAGACAATTCCAAGTTAACACTCCTAATTAATATCATTATACTTCAATCTACATCATTTCAAATGAATCACAATACTTCAATTTGTCAACCTTCAATCATCCTCATCATCAACAACGAATTAATAAAAAATAACCCATCAAATATGGCACACCATATCAACCATTTAGTTGCAATCAATATTCCCTGAACACCATATTTGATTATCATCACCAATAGAATTACATTAACTCAAAATCAGCAATCTTTCGTGCCCCCAGCTCTTTCAACATCAACCTTCAACCAACATCGGTTCACATTTCGAACGACCGTCTCGCGGAAAAGCAAAACCAACGACAATCGTCCGCAGGATCAGCATCCTTCCTGTCTCGCGCGCGTCCTTCATCCCCCCCGCTCGTCATTATTTTTCGCCGCTTCCACTTGGCGTCGCAGCTCCCGCGCCATAAATCATACGCGCGGCTCGGGAAGCCCCATCGAAGACCGTACAACGGCGCGGCGCCGGGTGCAGCGGGTGGCTGAAACGATCGCGTCTCGGACAGCGAGAAAAAGCTCGCCTGGCGGACGGCTCACTGACTCGGCAAGAAACCGAAGAAATCGCTCGACTGTGATTTGCGCGACGCCGCGCGTTATCAGCAAAACGGTACGCGCGAAGTTCCGCGGAGCGCTTTTTGCCGCCGCGCGCGGTTGCGTCGCGGGGACGCACGACCGACAACGAAAGAGTACACGATCCGCCGACGCTCGTCTGTCAAACGTCCGAGCTGATTGCCAGCAGACAATTTTCCGATTGATCGCTTCCGAATGATCTGGTTCGGCGAGGGATGGGGGTGGGGGGGACCCGCTGATCCGCCATTGCACGATTCCGCGACGGCTGAAAAGCCGCGATAAACAAAATTGACTTTTCGGCCGACCGTCGGGATCTTCGAAATTTAACGTGGTCTTATTTTTTGATTACGTCGAGCGCGCGTTCGAAAACTACGGAATCTTTTGTTTTAAGCCGGGCGTATTTAGGGGAGGATTGTGAACGCGTGAGAACGCAATTTCACTGTTCGCTAGTCAAGTTTCGAATGTAGCGAGGGATGTTGGATGGTAAAAATGTATTACAAATTACCATACCGTATCTAGGAGTATTTCAAAAATTACCATTCTTATAAAATAATACTTGTACGACGTGGCAACGATTTGTCGACGAAATTCTGCATTTACCTTTATTATATACTTTATCGCGAATTCGACTATATATGCGAACTAAAAATCAATGTTATTTCTTTAATGTTTATGTATTTACAAAGCACTCACTTGTGCAAAAGATACACATACACTGAGCAAAAAAAATTACTACATTTTTTATTAAAATTACTCAAATTTTCTACACAAACTTGAATATATTATTCTGTGCATTGTCAATTTTACTACATTATATCGTAATTTTTCTTGCATTTTCACGTATCGTCCAGTTTTGATATATTATGTAGTAAATTGTTAAACAGTTTTTTTCTCAGTGTAGGTGTTCCTTACTGAAATCCACAGTTCGCGGCTATCATGATACATGGTAGAAAATAGTCTGTAAAATTGGTCGCAAAGTTCACCTTTATGCAAAATAAAAGTTGTGCTATTTATTATAAGTAATTTATACTGTAACATTATTTTCCGAGAACGTTTTGTACGAACATTAGGAAACGTGTTAAAAATCATCATCAGTTGGTTGGCACTTATAAAACGTAATTTTAACGACAACCATAAACATTATTAATCACAGTAAATCCTTTTGCCAAAACATTATACAAACGGCGATAAAATTTTATTCGAACCTAAATAAAGATCAATATGTTATTAATTATAAATTCAAATTTTACAATCCAAGTTCTGCATTGAACTTGTCCACAATAAAAGGTCGCAATTTCAAATTGCAATAATTCGCGTAAAAGCACATATTTTGCCACAAATTCGTCGTCGCGCCGAAAACACGAAACCCATAAAATGGTCCTCACTCAAGGCCCCGCGTCTTCATTTAATTCATCTCGCATCTTCAACAAAGCCTCCGGCGTCTCAAACTAAGACGCTTCGGAGATATACAAATCTTCTGCAATACAGACCTCTTGATACAAAAGCCATAAATAATATCTTAAATAACAAGACACATCCGCCATCCTAACTATAAAACCGTCTTGACGCTGTAAAAACAGAAACCTTTATTTGAATGCCTTATTTTAAGACACCGCCATCTTAAATTAACGTGCTATGTGACTTGTACGAAAGGACGCCTTACGAATAAGTCATTTTGAAGGTTTAAGACACCGAAATATAAGGCGCCTGAATTGATATTAATTATTTTTCGGTGTGTTTGTTTATTAAAAGTAATAAGAATATATAATTTTGGTTGATATAAAAAAATTAATGAAATTATACATCTATAATAATGTCTTTATAGTTAACATACAGAATGTAACATAAGTGACAGAAAACGAGGTTATGTATGATCTAACGCGTCTTGAACGTTTCTTACTATAAGTCGCCAAACTGATTATGTAAGTGAACGACTGAAAATTGTCTACAAAATGGTGCCTTAATTCAAGACACCTGTTGTTATGTGGAAATAAGACACTTTCGATACATCACTTCTTATACAGCGACTTAACGGTCACTCGATAAGAAGCCTAACCAGACTGCCCCATTAAAAACCATTCGAAGACCCAATTCGCCTCAGCCCGATTCGCCCCTGGTTCTCGACCCCAGCCCCATCACCGAGCACCAAAACCAGCGCTTCGTCCGCCGCGCCGTTACCATAATCGCCCGTTCGACTTTCGCCGAATCGGGATCCCTTTAACCCACCTCCCCCTGCCCCCTTCGCGTCCCGCGATCCTTTCGGCCGCGCTACGGACTGCGCAACCGACTCACAGCGTCGTCCGAGCGCGACCGAAAGACCCGACGCGATTAAGAGTGCGAAGAAAAGCGGGGCCGCGAAGCGACGATAAGACGGATAAGCGAGGCCGGAGGGGGGGGTGGGCCGAGAGCGATGAGCCGACGGCCCCTTGATTCAGTGGCGCGGAAAGGTGGGCGTGCGCCAGGATGAAGGGTGTATAAAATTTTACGGCCGCGAAATCGCCCAATAATTGTTACGGCTTGCTCCGATCGCGTAAAACACGTCGTAAATGTCGGACAGGAGCGAAGGGTGGTCGGCGCGGAATTACGCGCGAAGCCCTCTCTGCGTGCGGAGAGAGCGTTGTTGGGCCGCGCGGGGGCTGGCGATGCTGCCGGGGCCACAGGGGCGTAGGCCCGGGTTGCGGCGCCCCGGTCGCCGGAATGTCTCCCGAGAGGGAAAAACGTTTAGATGGCATCAGCATAAGGTTGGTTTAATTGGGATAAATGTCTGACCAATTGCGGGAAACGCGTTGTCTTAAATACTATCGTTAACTTTTTTTTTTTTCTCATTTTTATAATACTTTTTCTTAAGAAAAGGAAAAAAATAAAAAGAAAGAAATATATTCGTATGTCATATAAATCTATATATAAATTTGAGATGAGTGTCAGGGAAATGTCTTGATTTAAGACACCTATGTCGAAATGCGAATTATATCGTGTTAAGACAATTGCGTCTGAATGTAAGATATCGGTGTCTCTGAGTGAGATAATTTTGCGACGATTTTTGTTAGAAAAAAAAGGTACGGTGGCGTTGAAGAAAGTACGACCGCGGTTTTACTTGGGGACAATTGGATCGCAAGGATTGCGATATCGAACGTCGACGGGGACGTGTTATGTATACGAATGCGGGGAAAAGGGATTATGTGGAGTGTTTTTACGAATTAATGGGCGACTCCGAAAGACGACCGCGTCGCATGAAAGCGAAAATGATATTTAAATAAGTTCGGGAAGGATGAAGCGCGCGCGTTGAGGAAAACAATATTGTTGAAATTGCGATGTCCGTAGTAAAAGTGGCATTCTGTTGGAAATAAAAATTACTGGGTCCTGGTGATAAAAGATAATGTCGAATTTGAAGCAATTGATATGAGTACAGACAATTTTACTGTATAAAATATATATATATATATATAGTAGTAGTAAGTATACATACGTATGCATGTATATATAGTATGTATATATAAAGTCATTCGTTTCGAATTTTTTAATATTTGATTTTTAATATTTATATTGCAAATTTTTAATAATATACTTTTTATTCGTAAAACTGCTTCGCAGATGTGACAGGTTGACTTTGCATTGGCGGAAAGGGACAGATTTTTTGCAGTCGATGTTTTCGTATGAAAGCGGTGTAATATTACTTTTTAGTGCAATAAAACGTATATTGGCGATGAATACTCAATATCAGATCACAGAACATATTAATATTCAAAGCAATATTACTCTTTCCGAATTAAAACTTGTCAGACCCAGTCATCTGTATCAAATACATCTAAAATAGTCTTCAAATCAGTAATCACAAATCTCTGTAATTAATAAAACAACAACTTTACTATTCGCGCTCATTACACGAACGAAAATGGCAAAAAAGTATTCCATTACATTAAACAACGTAACCTGTTTTTTTTTCTCGATCTTTTCCACTCTGAGAAGAAAACTTGATAGTAACTATTTTAATAGCTGTAATTATACTATTAAAAATAGTAAGATATATTTGATCGAAATTGTATATTAAATAGTTACAACTTAAATAGTCAAATTTTACTATCAATGATGGTTATATTTTGTTAATAATTTATATGTACACTGAAACTACCAAACGGTGAATACACTACAGATATAGGGGATTCTTTGTCTCTCTTAATAGAGACAAACTTTCCAGGGTGCGTAAAGATGAATGATTTACTATCACCATCTAATGATACAACTGTACATGCAGGGATAAGACGAGGTTCTAACGACGGGAGGAGATTGGCGAGAGAAATAGTCAATCCTGAAAGGGTGGGCTGGGCAATTGACTCTCTCTCGCCATTTAAATCACCGGGTACAGACGGCGTCTTCCCCGCACTACTAATTAAAGGCAAAGAAATACTAGTAGGTCCATTGACCAAACTATTTCGAGCAAGCATTGCTATGGGACACATACCCCAAGCATGGAAGGTTGCTAGGGTTGTCTTCATACCAAAACCAGGCAAACCTAGCTATCATACAGCCAAAGACTTCAGACCAATCAGCCTCACATCGACGATATTGAAGCTGATTGAGAAACTAGTCCATATTTATATTATGGATAAATTAAA
>JABFQC010003994.1:0-13257 GCA_022817085.1 Psilanteris sp. ZL-2020 | reverse complement strand
GAAAACACTTTAGCTTTACAGTATTTGCTGATATCATGAGTCACCTCAAAATAACCAAAAGCTCCTGGAAATTTAATTTGAATTCGATTGACTTAGTTCCTCATGGTCATATATATAATAATTGCATATAATTTTGAAATATCAAATAATTTCATCAAAAAAAATTAAAATTATTTAATTACTCTAAACTTTACTAATTCAAAATGTGCTTATTTCAAATACAAAAGTTAATATAAATATAATGAAATTAAATAAAACCTTAACTATAATATTTTGTTAATTTGTAATTATTAATTAGTTAAGTATTAGTATATAATTAAAAGAATGGTCTTTTTTGTTTTGGTTACCATATATTTAAACAAACACATTTTACATGTATTAGAAGTGTGTACTTTTATAAGTATATGCATATTATATAACACTTTATTATAGAAATCGATTATATCGCTATAACATTAATCTTTATGAACATCGTGATAATTGATTAATTTTTGATCATGCAATTATGATTTTGTAAAAAATGTGTGTCAATGAAATGCAATTTTACCTGCTCCTTTTGCGTGTACTACTCTTTCTGGAATTCTTTCTCTATCAAAATGGGACATCTCATCTAAGTAAACAAAATCCTGTAAAAGCAATGGTCCTCTTGGGCCAGCAGTGATACTGGCCTTCTTGTTCGCAATTGGTGCGCCATTGCCAGTTAAAAGTACGGGGCATTCTCCCTAAAATATTTGCAAAATATATACATCTTGAATATGCTACAGGTAGGATTATATATATATATTACATAATCGTAGTTACGCGCATATTAATTATGACAATAAAATATCAACGAATATTCCATCGATATGTATAAACAAACTTATGAAAATTGTTCATAATATAGTTCTCAATTTTTTCATAATAATTGCCAACAGAAATTTCTAAATCATTAGGTACAGTGAAAATTAACATATTACTTTCAATCTTCATAGTTTTCGCAAATATCTTTGACCCTACCTACAGGATTGCGCGTCTAAAAAAAATGTTTAGACGCAAAATATTAAGAATATCTAAGCTATTTAACGTAATAACGTAATAAGAGACTCAGAATTATTAAATAATAATTATTTACCATTTCGGTTGCGAATCGATTATTTATGTTTCACAATATTTGTTCAACAATTTAAATATTCATGTTCTTCATGAATGCTTAACATAAATTAGTCGCAGTCACCGATCAATTATTTTCATACAACATCCTTGCAATTACTGGACAATTATATTATTTAACAGCATTATGTTTATTTTGTTAAGAATATAGTTCTAATCGATAGCAAATATTAATAAAGATACATTTAAATTTGAACGACATAAACGAAATAAGAGAAAAATGGGTTGCTTTGGTTTTTGTTGTCATTTGCAAGTTCAAACTTCATGCATAACCGAGTACGCATTGTTTTCAAATCGCCAAATAAAAAACTATATATAAATTATCATTATCTATAAAGTAATATATGGATCGCTTAACAGACACAGCGGCCATCGAAAAAGAACTTTAAATTGAAAAACCTAGCACGCCATTATGTTAATATGATTTTTTTATATAATAAATAAAGCGTATCACTCGATGCTATCTGTGATGCTTTTAAAATGAACTTTACATCACAGCAGATACGTTATCTGAAGAATAAATATTTATTTATTTATTTTTTTTTTTTTTTTTGATAAGAGTAATCTGTTACCCTATCACGATTGTTAATTAATCGTTTGTTTGTAGTAAACTAAACTAAAAATGAGACTACAAATGTAATTAGTTGATAAAAAAAAGTATTATGCACGAATAGTAATACTTGGCGAACGAAATATTTAGTCAAAAGTTTTGCTAGCGCTCGCAAATTCAGTTTATGAATAAAAAATTGAAAAGTAAACTATAAAGCAGCTTTAATTTGAAATCATTTACTAGACTGCGTTGTATTTTTCCATAAGAACGAAATAGCTAGATTATAAATGCATTGTGCGCACATAATGAGTTTATTGTAAATGCATGGCATTGAGATAAAGTCAAACTTAAACTCTAAATTACAATATACACGTACAAACACTTGTGCGCGAATTCAATTTATCAATAGATACCGGTGTTTCGATATTCGTTCAGAATAATATCCGGCAAAAAAAGAAACCAAAGAAGAAAAATAATCGCAGCGCTTGTCGCATTAATTAGAGCATAGAATGACTATTTCAAAAGTGCTTTTCACGAAGGAGATAAATTAAGATATAATTACTTCAGTGTCGTAAAAATGACACAAACAAAACAAACTTTGTTTCACCAAGTACGAACAAAATTATTCGTGCGATTATTGAGCGATTATTTATTACGATGAACAATAAAAATGAATATCTTTTTTCTTCTTACGCGCAATCTCGTGGCTTCTAAAATATATTTCAATTTCTATTAAAACCCAATTTTACTTTGATCCGTGATTTAACACATTTATTATTTTCGAATCAACCGGAAATGATTAACCAATCGATAAGTAATTAATAATTTAATAAATAATAAATTAAAAGTATGCATAAAAGATGAATTGCACCAGAAGCAATTTCAATTGTTAAACGTAATCTAGTTTCATCAACCTTGAAATATAGCTAACTGTATAGTAGACTGGAATTATCGCTATTCATATCCTTGTATGTGTAATTTTGAATTCACACGGTACTCAATTTAATATGATTGCAACGAACCGATAACGTCTCAACGCAATTCAACACTATTTCTTTAATCAATAAAAAACATCTATTCAAAATGTCATCGCAATTAAAAAGTTATACAAAATTGTAACAAAACTAACAATACACTAACAATAATAATGTTAAACGAAATAATCATGACGAATTTATTTGAAAGAAAAACCAAAAAGTAAGCAAAAAAGAGCGAATCTAAACTGATCTATGAAATTGAAATGCCTTTTTGACACCTAATCGACCATTATAAAATTAGCACCAAACGATAATTTTGATAAATTATGATGTAATCGGTCGCATTCTCCTCATCGCGAAGGATGTTTTCGTCATAATGCAAATCAGCGAAAATGACGTTCTTGTAATTCAAAATCTATTATTCAATCAATCGACATAAGAGTATTATCATCTTTAATAATTTGCGTTAGCAAAGTTTCTTGCTACACTTAAAGTTATGAATATTTATAAATGGTAAAGACGTTTCGCAACAGATCTGCGTATCACCGTTTTGATCGAAGCAATTAAACGAATCGGCAAATTCCGATACGGACTGATGCGATTTGCAATTGTGTTTTTTGCACTTTCGATTGGTTTAGTTTTGCTTTTTGTTCTCTGATTAGTCAAATGATAGTTTCTATGTGTATGATCAAAGGTGATTGGCCGGCACTTTCCCGTGTATAACAAGTGGAAATTTTGTTAGCAAAGCGCAGGCAAGAATCGTGCATACCTTGACCGATTTTTTGTAATCGGTAAGTTGTTCTGCGGCAGGTTCCCTTTTCTCCATTTTAACTCCAGGTTTGCAATCTGTACACGATTTCGGATAATGACTTTTAGAGTCTGAGAAGTAACGTGACGCGCCAGACGTGCCCGAAGTCAGCAAGTAATCGAGGCGATGCACTGACGGGGACTTTTTATTTATGCCGGCAAATATGATTTGGTGGGAGAAACAACACTCGCGCCGTTGAACCACTGCCGTCACGACGCTTTTCGTTCCTGCGAAGATTCGACTGGCGAATTTCATCCTTTTGCGCAAATCTTCTCTGCAATAACAAAACAAGCGTTCCGCATAAAACATCGCAAAATATATTTTTTGTACAAAGCAAAATAAAAAATAAACAAATTTTCTTGTAATTATAAATATATTGTTTATATTTTTTAACAACTGAAAAGTATGTATATTAACCATAAACAACAAATTATTAACAATAAAATTACTGAATTATTAATATAAACATTATTATAGAAAAATGTAAAAATGTATATATATTTTTTAAAATATATCATAGACTTATAAATTAGTACAAATTTAATTATTTTGTGGTACACAACTAATTACATATTTTTTTAAAAAAATATTATACCCATCATATATATGAAATGTTTATATTAAATTGTATGCATTAAAAAAAAGAAAAAAAATCGATAATTATAAAATATCAATAAAACAAAAGTATACAGGATCTTGATATTTTCAAAATAAATTGTTTAAAATTAATACTTAAAGTATGAAATTTACAATATTTTATTAATTCTTTAATAATACATTTTTAATTTTAAATATATGTCAAATATTCCAATATTTAATGAAATATACTATTGCTATTAGTTTTAGAGCAGCTCTATATAATATTTATATGCATTCAATATGATTAGAAATTGCAAATAATTATTATATTGCTTAAAAACTAAAAACTCAACTTAACTATTATACTAATTTCAAGGTTATGATAAATATTAACATAATTATTCATACATTTAAAATTAATAAAAATAAATGAATAATATTATTAGTTATACATATATGCTTTGAATCATGTATTTGCAATATATCAATGCAATTACATTAAGCTTATATCTATACCGTAATATATATAAATATATATATATTTAAAAATAAATATTAATATTGCAAAATATTGTATAATTATAAAACATGTATATAATTCTCACCTTTGTACAGATAGATATATAATTTCAAACTGTAAATAAATCTAACTTGTTTAACACAAACAAATCTAAATTTGTTTAATTAAATATAAACTGTCAATCAATTTGGAATGTTCAAATTCAAACATTCTATTCCATGTAGTATTTATAGATGAAGCATTGTAAAAAACTTATCAAGATATTAATAGTATCTATACATTTACTTATAAAAACTAAAAATATTAATATAATTATACGTATAACTTATAAATCAATTCAACACGTAATGTTAAAAATAACATAATATAATAATTTAATTAAAATATTTTTGGTAATATATTTTATGAATATAATTTATAAGTAAAAGAAAAAAATATGATATCACTAAATTACAACGTTCAATGTTGTATAAATGTTAATTGTAACTCTATTAAAATGTTTATAATAACTTTAATACATAGTGTTTAAATGTCTAAAATAATTTTAAACCAATTTAAATTTATGCAGATTTGATAAAACTGCATAAAAAAAAATTATCACTCAAGTTTTATATTTTGAAATTTATTTATTTATACCATCTTGAAGACTCTCATTAGAGTCATTTACAATTCCGCAATTGACATTGAAAGCTAACTCATTGAACGCGATTCGAATCATGACTTTACGCAGAATTATGTTCTATCGTAAATGATCTAAAGTTATATAAATGACCTATTAAATGATCAATATTTTGTTATCCCCCCTTTTTTATATTTATAATTATATATATAGTTAATTCTTATCTTTGGTAATAAGAGATTAAGAAAGAAAGAATCAAATGAGAAAAATCGAACAATATACAGTATATATATACCTATATATACACGCATCATACTAAATCGCACTTCATTATTAAATAACTACAGTCTATGTTTTATTTTAACAACTTTAAATAATATAACAAAAGATTTATTATTTTCAATTAAAAATTAAATTAATTGTCAATTTAATAAAAGTAGATTTTTGAAGCAAATACCCTGTTTGTTATAAGATAAAATTCGATGTTTGCATATTTAAATACAAAACATTATAAATTATTATACTCTAATAATTTGTTAAACGGATATGTAAAATTATATCATTTATAAGAGTACTGTTTAAAATATTGTCTATCGATAGTTTTCTCATTTTCTCCTTTCATTAACGAACAATAAAGTACTCTCTGACGCTGATAATAGCGTTACATATATTATTTACACAACCTCTTGATAACACATGCGAATTATCGATGAGCTGGTTTTACTTTATTTTCAAAGTTTTCAATTTAATGAACTTATTTCAAACGTTTTGTTACAACATTAATATACAATTAATTGTAATAGTAAAAAATTTAATTCATTTGAAATACTTCAATGAAAATAATCTGTAATATGCTTTTATTATATAAATATAAGTTTGAGTTTTTAGTTTGTCTTCTTTTTTTAATTTTTTTTTTTTTCATTAATTAAATATAACTTATAAATTTTTCTACAATAGAACTATATTATAATGAAATTCAATTAATTAAAATAATTATCATACTTAATGTTTTAATCAATAATTTAAATAAAACTTCATTCACAAATTAACTACATTTCTATATAGACATTGTTTTAACTATTTATAAATACTAAGTTAATTCTGAAATAAATACAGTCAATAATTATTTTAGCAATACTCTACTTTGAGGCGCCTTAATTACTGACTGTGAATGCAAAATTTTGCTCAACAAATTTAAACTAAGGCATTGCTAGATTAATATGTGTGTGGGGGTGGGGCTACCCTCCCCTTTTATAAATCTAACAAAAATTTCGTACGATATATGAGAGGTTCTAGAATTGCATTGTGAGGGTAGTCATCGAAATATGAATTGTAATATATTTTTGTTTTATATTTAAGTATGTATATAAACAATATTATTATTTGTATTTACTTATATATTTTATTGCCTAAATGTGATCCTAAGGAAAAACAAGTTTAGCTACATTTTTATAGAGTGAAATATGCTCGCCAAAAATGGAGCCTCCGTTTTGTTTATCAAATATTTTCTAAAAATTTTGCATCAACATATCTGTATTTAGAGCACCCTAAATTAAAGAATATTCAAAACAATCAAAGGAGATATTTATATCTACATAAATAGATATAATTTGACATATTAAATTACTAAATTAAATTAACATTTTTATTTTACTTCAACTTGTTAACTATAGTATGTAGAAAATATTTCAAATAAATACATTTTATTATGAAATACATAATAAAAGAATAACATACATAGAAAAAATGTAACATACTATTAAAATTTATTATGTACGAATACACTATAAATCACGAATTAGTGCAAAAAATAAACATTTATCAAAATAATACAACTAAACAGTAATTTTCAGACAAAAATATCCAAAATTATTTAATTCCAATAATTTTAAGTTGACCAGTTTATAGATATTTCCCAAGAGTTATCAAATTCATATAGCTATTTCATAAATATATTATACATATTTATACAAAGCGTAAAAATCAGAATGCACAATTAACTAAATTTTCTTTAATCAAATTAAATTAACTCATTGCTTACATGGTAGTAAATTTCAATTAATTATTCTTTCTTGAAAGTTTATTTTAATTATTAATCATGTTAACTTGAGCATTTGCCATACAAATTTTATATTACCTATGTATTATTCTTATTATCGGTATGCAAAGAGTTAATTAAAATGATACATAAAATTCGTCAAGCATCATATGAAAGCATATGATCGCAATTGATATAATTATAATTAACTAGTTATACAATACAAATTCTCCAACATTATAAATTTTAAATAACTCCAAAAACTAATGTTAATACATTACACTAAAATTTAGTTTAAATAAATATTGAAAATTATTACACATACACCATTATTCAATTCATATTTAGATTTGAATTCTTTTTTACAAATTTTATTTATTTCTGTAAAAGATTATTATAGTAAATAATTAATAATACATCTGAAAAATAATTTATTCATATCTACAATAAAAGTCAATACATTTAATTTTCCTTTAAATAAAAAATATAATTATCAAACTGTATATTGTCTTTGTAAACTTGTAAATAACATCTCTAGAAATCAGTATTTTGTTATATTATTATTATTATTATTATCAATATTAATTGTAAACTATGAAATTATACAAAAGAATTCAATACTTAAATATGAACATTAAATCTTTCTGTTTGGAAATTTAATGCCAAAATTTTTTTAATTTTATTATTTATTTGTTTAATTAATAATCAAACAATTGATTAATCACTTGTTCACAGCGAACAATTATTTTGAACTGTTCCCCTACTTTAATACTCTAATTCAGGATAAAATATAAATATCTCAAACATGTCGAGTTAAAAAAGCTTTTGTTTTAATTTTATCTATTTTTGCTAAAATCTTTAAATACTATATGCATGTCATGTTGGGTTTATACCAGGAAAATATTTATTGTTTATATATAATAGTTTATACAATAGTAAAATAATTAAATTATTTCTTGAACAAATTCACCAGAAAGTATCAATTACTTTAATTTTTTCTTAATTAAAGAAAATAGAATATTGACAAAAGAATAATTTCTTTAATCACTTAAACTTTTTAAAAATATTTGCAATGCTTAAAACATTATAATTGTATTTAGATTTAGATTATTATGAATCATTTATTTGAAATTCATATAAAAAAATGCGCTAAACTATTAATAAATCGATGAAAAAAGAAGTTAAAACAGCTTGTCGTTTTAGAACATTTTAGAAAAATGGGTTTATCAACAAAAGTAAATCAGATAATGATTTAAACAAATATGCTATTCTAATACAAACGAAAAGAAGGAAATATAAAATTAAAAATTTGACCATAATTAGAATCTTGTTTTTGAAAAAAGAATGGATAACAATGAACAAATTAATTTCAATAATATCAAACAGGAAGCAATCTCAGAAATTCTTGGAGAAATTACAAATATCGAAAACTGTTTAATTTGTGTAGCGATAAAACGGGATGGTATTAAGAAATTCTGCTGAATATGACTTGTATATAGTCGATGAAACTGTACGAAACCTTCTGTAAATAATGACTTAACGAATTAAATATGACAAAATCAACACCATCCACCACCATATAAAACAATGCCTATAAAGGGTAAATATAACTTTCGTTACATTAAAAACTAATATACACACAATTAAACAAATATTGAAAAATATAATTACAATATACATACAAAAATGGAAGCGCAATAAACCACTATACATTGCTATTAATAAGAATTTAAACGTCATATAAATGCTTAATATGAAAACAATTTTACTTTTTAATGAACTGTATATTTCAAATTAATTAATAATGATTTTATATTAATCTTAATATACTTTTTTTTAATTATAAAGACAATATACAAGATTTCAGATGCATTAAAAAATTTACTATAAATACAACAGAATCATGATTCAAATAAATTGTATAACTCACAATATATATTACTAATGACGGTTAATAAGACTGTGAAAGTTGGCAACATTTTAAAATGGCTGATAAGCACCATATATTATATAAAAAAATAGAGTTTAACGGGACAATCCAGATAGGCAACAGCTCCAAAAACATCGATGAAGTGATACTTTTAAGAATAGTTCAGGATAATAATGAATTAAGGCAACGCATATCTCGTTTAAGAGTTTTGATAGATTTTTAAAATAAGGGTCCCTACTATGGTATCCCTACCAGGGACGTGAAAAAAGTTAAAATTTGTGTGCACACTTCACACCTTCAGTCCAATAGTTCAGGCATTCAAAGATACAAGGTCCCATTAAACACCGGCTTACATGATTAATTATCAATAATATAATACAATTATTCAATATATAATATTTTTATGCCATTATAAAATAATTTTGTAATATAAATATTAAAAGATCATGTTTCAATTTATAGAAAAAGATTAATAGAATATTCATTTTTAAATAATTAAATCTTGAGTAGCTTTTAAGTTAATTTTTAAATTTATATTGATATTATTTTTTAATTATATGTTTTTAAAATTAATAACAAGTTTTTGTCTCAATAATTCCTATTAAATAAATATATCTACATACGTGTGAATATTGTTTAAATGGCTTGTTATATTTTACTCAGAAATCCAAATTTAGAAGAAATATTTTCCAGGTATAAACGAATTATCGTCAGTATTAAATATTTATATGGAATAAATATCGAATACTCTAGAAATATGCTCTGCGATATTATGTTTATATATTTGTCATTTACTAAAAAGTTTGTACAATTAGTCATTTATTGAACCAATCCAACAAAAACAAATCATTTCAATTAATAAAAATAAACAAGTAGATTATTTACCTTAAAATATTTTACATTTTATTTATTATTAAACTTTGAACAATATTAATGCACATTATAAAAGTTAAAAATTGAGTTAACTTTGGCAGTACTATATATTATTCCTTAAAATCATTGTACTCATTGAAAAAGTTTATGTACAAAATTATAAAATATGCATGTTTATTATTATAAAAACTTAAAATTGTTAGATTTAGTTGATAAGTGAAATTAAATTTTAAATATTGATTTTTATTAAATCTTGTTTATTACAAGTGTATCAAATGTGTGAATTTACATTTACAGATATTGGACAATAAGTTACATTCTTCTACTGTATTTAGATCATATTTTAAGTTATTTCTCCAAAAGAAATTACTTTGAAAAAATAAGTTCCTTCTATATTTGATAATTGAATTTATAAAATAAGGCCTAATTACCAAATGTAAAAATACACTTTGATATTTGTTGTAATAAAATATTTCATATACAACATTATTGGTGGTATCATTCATAATTACAATAATAATAAAACATCCTAATTTTTTTAACGTTTAATTAAATTTACAAACATATTTAGTGCATTCAGAATCTAAGAATATTATTTTAATATTTTATAATAAAGAACATACTTATGTGAACTGAACTGTTTATTTTTTATTAATAGAAGATATTATAGAAATCGAACATAGTTAATTAATATTATTACCAAAAAATTAGAAATTATTTGTAAAAAATGATAAGTATTAATAAACATTAGCATTTAAATTAATCTTAAGTATTTGTATTATACAAGGTAATATATAAAAAATGAATTATTTTTTATTGGATGAAAAAATTTGTTTTTAATTGGAAAGATAAAAGCGCCAATTTTGATTGATTTTCGGCAACGAACTCCTCTATGTGGATATTCATAATTGTGTCTATTGTTCTAAAAAATGGTGAAAGAGAAACGGTCTCAATCGGTCAATGTTATAAAATATTAAAACATATGAGTTACGTTTTTATATTTTTTTCTATACGATTTTATGCGTGTTTTGCTATATTGTCAAAAAGTTCGAAATGACAATTTGTGGCCATTAATTCGCATAAATTCTTGTATCTTGAACGTATCGTTAGTCTTGTTTAAATTTGGCAGATTGTATGTTCAAACGCCAGATGGTGCTGACAGTGGGCATTGCACCTGCCAGACTATTAGGTGACTTTGTTCACCATGTTCATCTGTATTTGATGTTGCCGATGCATTAGAACGCTCGATTCCTTCTTCTATTTCTTCACCGTCACCTGAAGATTATATATAACATTTATTTATAACTTATATAATTTATAATAAATTCTTGATAAAGAACTAGGGTGTAATGATTCTCGATAATGAAAACAATTCAAACAAATTCAAACAATATATTTTAATCCATTAGTATAATACAAATTATATATATAAATTGTATTAGTTGAATAATGTATTATATTTGATTCTAAATATCCAGATTAAAATTAAAAAAATAAATTACATACACTAATTTGTATACACCATACTTGAAAATATGTGTAAATCAGTTATTATTTTTAATATATATATATAAAATATAATGTTTTATAATATTTAGTTGATGTACAATTTTAAAGTGGTGCATAGAAATATTTTGTTTAAAATATGTTTTAGTAATATTAACTCTGATTCAACATATACTGTTTTAATTAAACATATAAATGATTGAATTGTACAATCACACAAAAATATCAATAAGTAATAAAAAGTCTATCACCAAACAGTACCCCAAAAATTGAGTGGAAAAGGTAACTTATAATAGAAATTAAAAGTATTAAATTTCTTCTCAGAAGATCATTAATTTCTTAATCACTTTAATAATATATTCTAGTAAAGTGTATCTCAAATTTGTAATTCTTTTAACTACTAATACTAATATTTATAAAAAAATTATTAAAACATATATAATAATAAACGTTATATGTTTTAATTCAAAACAATATTTAATAATCATATTGAATCATTATTGAATAGAAGTTATTTTTTTTAATTTTATTTATATAAAACGCACTTCTTTTATATAAAAAGTATTTATGTTTATAAAATGTATGAACTGTAAACACAAAGTGAAAGACTCAGGAAATGTTCGGAAAAACTACTTAATTTTGAAACGGTTAGTGAACTAAATAAAGCAAAATGGCAGTACGATACGCATGTATGTTAAAACATTTTCTTCACTCAACCATCCCCCAGAGAGTAAAGAAATATGAGAAACAAGTATGTAAACAATTCGTACCATCAGCAACTTCAGTATCGATACTATTTTGTCAAAAACAAAATTATCAAACAATAAACTGTAACCATCACCAGAATATTTTTTTCATAGTTAAATAACTAAAATAACTAAGTTAATTTAGGACACATTTAATATATACAGCACAACTATATACAAATATTTTTAGCATCAAATAAAAAAAATTAATTATAGATTTAAAAAATAATTTTATATTATTTAATCTAAATTATTACAACATTTTTATTTAAATGAACTATTATTTGTATATATTTAATATATACAAATTTAAATTTGACAATGCTTTTACCTATTTATATTTTAATAATCACATATGTATACATATGCATAATAATATATATAAATATGTAAATAAAGATACACAATTTCATTATATATTTTAATAATTTATAATTTAATTTATATATAAACCTAAATTATCATTAAATTATTTTTCTAGAAATTGAGAATAAAATGATAATTTGTTTAAAAAATTAGTATTTGCAGTCTAAGGAGTAACAAATATATCAAATTCTATGTGAATTCATTTCCAAAAAATATAAAGCTAATTAGCAATGTTTAAATTTCATAATTTACCAGCCAATGAATATATTTTAATACTTCACTTAGATTTGAATTTAGAGAGCTTATCGTCAAAAAATTATTTGGAATATATTCAAAAAGGTATAGCAATCCAGTAAATTAAAATAGATTTTATTTGCTGGACATCTCTCTGGTTAAAAGCTCGCAAGAAATCATAATATCATGAGTCGTGGCACTGACCCATCGAGCCAAAGTTGGACGAGTCCGAACACAACACTCTTTACTTGAGTTTCAATACTGTACTTAGTATAAAGTAATTCTTGTGAATTACTGGCCCAATGAATATTCACAACGCAAACGATGTGAATATTAATGAAAACTCATAACACTGAAAC
>JABFQC010003993.1:0-13257 GCA_022817085.1 Psilanteris sp. ZL-2020 | reverse complement strand
GGTGATGGGTTGCTATTTGATCAACTGGATTGGATTGCGATTAATTAAATTAAATGAAAGCCATGTCGGCTTGATTAAAGAATTTACGAATCATCATTTTTCAATAATATGAGGTTGATATATGGATTGCATTAATTCAGGTTTGAAATTGAATTTCAACCAATAATCTTTGTTTCGGATTTGTTCAGAATGAAGTAATTCAAATGAAAGACCAACTTACCCTTGCTCATAATAAACACATGCCAGGTTTCCATGTACGACTGCATTGTTAGGACTGAGATTAAGTGCGCGCAAATAAGCAGCGACAGCTCTGTAACATAAAATTAATATTCGTTTTCAATATTTTTTCAATAGATAGTCAATAATTTGGATTCGTTCAATGCATTTGCAAACTGATAAAACTAAACGAACAATTAGTTTAATTCAATATTTCGTCCTTTGTTTTCCATCACTCGGTTTTCTCCCTGCTTTTTCAAAATAATCTAATCACTTTGTCAGCAACAAAATGTAAAATATTTTGTTTCTCTGCGAACGTTCGCATTGATTAGATCAAGCGATTCTAAAAGCATTATTTTTCTTTCAAAAAGTAAAACTGTTATAAATTTTTATCCCCGAATCAATGTAAAGCAAAAATGAAGCGTATAAAAACGATTAATTCGAAAATGGCATTTTTTTAAATTTTTATTGTAAAAGCTCTTGTCATATCGTTTTACGAAACTTATCGACTTCTTGATAGAATTTATAATTAAGTCGTAGAATTAACATTTGTGATGGTTATATCAATTTGCGAATTAAAAGTAACAGGATGTACAGTCAACTGTCATTAATTATTGCAAAATGGATAAACATTATAATAGAAACATACATCACATTATAATGTTCTGTTTTCATGAAGCTTAATCAATTTTTTGCATTCTTATTTGATATTTATGTGAAAATACACGAGGGGTGTTCAGAAATATGATACGAGGGAAGTAAATTTAAGTATTAAAGACTTCACATTTTTTTCTGCGTTTATAAAAGTATCTTCCAATAAATCTAGAACAATCTAATTATACATATATTTATTGTAATCATATATTACACTTTTATAATAAAATATAAGGCCGCTAGTGAAGTGGAATATCACGCAATAGACACAATATATATTATATTGCTCATGGAATATTAATGTAATAACAATGAAATCTAAGAATAACTGAATGAAATCATAAAATTGTTACGTACACTTTCTATATGATTATTATTTTAATAAAATTTAATATGACGCATTGATAGCATAAATTCTATAATCTTTTATCACCCGAAGGTATTTCACAACACCTTAATATTATTGTTTCCTGTAACAACTCCAAAAAGTGAAATTTATCAATTTTACAAAGGGTCTCGGCAGGTCTCTTTAAAATGCTGTCCGCGACCAGAAACTCCATCCTCTTGAATACCACCATAAATGCACTATTAAACTATTTGGCAGATCTGTTAATGCCATTAAAAGATAATTATACCAATTTCGATGAACAGCACTTGTGCTGCAGATACTGATCAAGTTATGCTTGCATCAACATTAAACTAGCATAAATGAAGTTGGTGCAACTTTGAAGGTGTACAATTTTTATAGAAATCATCGATCTGACATAAATTTCTGTAACCTTACAAAAGACAAATCGATAATTTACAATGTCATTCCCGAAGCTAATAAAATGCAATTACACGTTTCAAAGGGATAATTTTCACCATAATCAAACCCTAGTAGAATTGAAATCGGGCGTGCCGTATCAGTTGCATGGCCCCGAACGGGGCGAAATGTGGTATGCCTTATTAAGGTTTCCTGAACTCGTCCACTGAAGGACCCTTTCAGAAGAATTTCACAATTTTCTCATGCAAGGTTTACCTAATAGGGCCCTGATATGGTTTCCTTGATATGGGTACAAACGGTATGCCTAATCTGGACCAAATCGGTATGCCAATTGGTTTTCATAATATAAAATCAAGCGGACCTGAACAGGTCATATTAGGTATACCCACAGTTGCTTATGATAATTTGAGTTGGAAACCTTTTCGGGACCTGATCGGATTGTAATATGGTAAACCACATGTGGTCGGGTTATATTAAATCTATGAAAATACCGTTTGTGGTAGATCGAGCGTATGGTGGGGCAGCAGCGACGTACGCGCAACGAAGAGGAGTTAAGCAGCGATTCCGAAGGCCGTTACATGGATGGGTGACCGCTTGTTAAAAAACTTAATTTCAGAACATACATTAGGTTTATATACGTATATATACAAACGCATATATATACGAATATAAATATGTTCTTATTTTTTATTTAATATACAAAATTGGCGATATGGTTTCCTGTTTGGGGCCACAGCAAATCCATGCGTTACACCCACCTATTGGCCTTGATTAGGTTGCCCTATAAGTTCCCTATGTGGTAAAAAAACTGCCAACTCGGGCCCATATATCTGTCCAATTGAAATTTCTACTTGGTATATAATAGCATTATCGAATTTTCAGTAAACACGTACTAACTTTTATTAAATATATATGATCGTCGTATTGAACGGTCTTAGCTAGTCATAATTCTAGCGTGCATCGTGTCACGTTAGTATATCTATGTTTTTATTGAATCATTTATTGATACTTATATTGAGACATTTAGCTCTGGGTAATCTGAAAGCTGTACATATAGTTATGATAATTATAATTTTTGCTATATATATATAAATATAAATATCTCCTCCGATTGTTAGGAAAATCCATCACTTTCGGCACTACACTTTAACTACAAGACTTTGTGCACAAATTTGAGCTGATGCTATAAACGCGACCTTCAGTTTAGCCGCTTAATCCCCCTTTAAAATTCTAATAAAATAAAGTACGAGATTGGAGGGTTTCAATACCGTATTTTATGATCGAGACCTTGAAAATATACCAATCTGTATATGAATTGACTTTGGATAGTTTTGAAGCTGATAATTTTCTATTTTTTTTTTATACAAAACTTATAGCCGATGGAATGTTGTTCAACATTATTATACCAGGAAATAGGAATGGGACTTCTTCTGTAAGCAATTATATAATATTCCAACGAAGATAAAAGAGAACATGCATTTCCTTTTAATTTCGGAATTTAAGGATTTCAAATATATTGGCTATTTATTTTTCCTATAATTCAATATTTGTCGATTTTATTAACTATTTTTATTTTTTTTCAGTAATTTAGTTGTTATGACATTAAAATTATAGTTAAAATCAAAACACGAATTTAATCAAATACAATTTTTTTTAGTATGTTAATCAAAATTGTTTCATTAAAACTGAGTTCAGATATATCATATCGATATAGTCATTTTCAATTTACAAATTCAAAATAATTTTTCTTAAATATTTATTGCTAAATCAGTATACTTACACTCAGTAAAATTATCTAGAGAAAATAGTAACAGTGGGGTATACTTGTAAATACTATAAGGATTACTATCAAATTATAAAAATTACGATCACGGAGAAAACAGTTATATTATATTTATTCCAATTGAGATAGAATCTACAGAAGTTTAATGTTGTATATGAGGCAACATTATTTAATGTAAAGCTAATCAGAACTTTGACGTTAATTTTTTTTTTTATAATATAGAAGAATAATAATAGCAGTTCCCCCCACCAATAAAAGCTTTATTAACGAAACAATATTATTATATTTATAACAAAATACTATATTTATTTATAAAAATAATTATTTCACATTTACGTATTAAACCGAAAATATATTTCAAAATTTGTTTGGTTAAATTTTTGTCATTCTAGTAAAATATACTGTAATATAATTTACTTTTGAAAAAAATGAACACCATCCAATTCGATTTCATCATGTCTGTAACGTTATAACTTCTATTTTACGAAATTACATAATGTTTATTAAAATTACGTTTGATCAACTACACTAAATATCACGTAAATAATATTAAACGTAATGTTACGATTACATACTATCTCTGTTATGTTCATTTCGAATAATGTAATAATAATTACAAAATATTTACGGTATATTTGGCGTTAATACAATATAGTTTTCTCCATATATAACATTAAAATTCTGCGGAATTGTAATACATTATTAAGTACGTTGAAGAAATGTTTACATTATATATACACGGAAAAAAATAATTTAGACATTAAATTAATTCCTATTAAAAAGAAACGAATTATGGCTGCATCAGTTCCCTATCAGCGAATAATATTATTTAATATTCGTAGGATGTTCTAGGAATATTATAATGTACCTAGAATATTCTATGCATATTAAATATAATATCATTCGCTGATAGGGTTAAACAGCAGTATTTACATAATTCAAATATGTAGCATCACTGAGAAACAAAATATTGTCCGTAATATAAAAGTATCAGTGGATTTTATCGAAGTGATGTATGTGATTAATAATATCTTAAAGCAAAAATCTATTAAGACACTTGCGTCGTAAATTAAGACATTCTTAGTCTTTAATTAAGACGATAATATCTTAAATTAAGATTCTTATTTTAATATTAAGTCAATGAAATTTTAGAAAATAAATCATAATGTCTTAATTAAGACATTTATGTCTTAAAGTAAGACGATTAATTGTAAAGAATTATTTAATAACGTTTAAATGAAATAATTTCATGATTAACCTGTAAAACGTGTATTGGCGGGATTCTAAAACCTGTACTTTATAACGTGTAATTGTTTTGTATGTTTAAAACGGTTATTTATATAGTTAATTCAACTAAATGCCATTTCTGAATTATATAGAAAGTCTTAGATTTGTTTGGCTACTCATCTGAATATACGGTTTAGTTTAGTAATAATTTTTTGTTTATTATTGTTTTCCGTGTAATATTCTAATAACTATTTATATCTTTTTCAATGATTTCATGGAAAATATTTATTTATGTCTTTTGCTTATTAAGATGGGAGGTAAAATAATATACATATACAATTTATTGTAAAAAAAAAGATGGAAAGAAATAAAGAAAGAGGAAGAAAGAAAATAAATTTTAGAAAAGTTGAGTTTATCTGGTATATCTTGACCTTGAAGATTTTTCTATACTATTTTGAAATTAAAGAGAATGATGAAAACTCCGTGTGTACGCATGGAGTCTTTACTATTAGACCATTTTGTAAAAGTTATGAACGATGTCAGAGATCGGTATAAACGTATGAATTAACATTTAAATTTAAATTAAAAATAACTTTTTTGTTGAAAACAACCAAGTTACCAAACATCAGAAAAATGCTATCAATTGCCTCTCACTCCTACTACAAAATTGACAAGACAAACATTCAAGACTGCAATAGGATTGGATAGCAGGTGCAATAGGATTTCGATTTTCTAAAAATGAATTACATGGTAATGATATCACGCTCATAATATCAGACAAAAATTTATTTGTTGTTTATATTAAATAATCGAATATGTAATGGAAAATGTATTATTTTATTAAATATGACAACAGAATTTATGCTTAAAAATTTTTTTTTTATATATTAAGTATTTATTCTCATATTTTATTTATATTTATATATCCCTTTAAACAATCAATATATTTAGTTTTTTAAGAATCAAAACACAAGGATTACCAATGCTCTATTAGATTTAAAATTGTTGTTTATATATTATAATAATAACCAATCTGCTAGACCTGTAAAATCATTATTATTATCACTTTTAAAACTTTCGTTTATAATGAAAAGGAATCGTTAAAAGTTCAGATAATTTTCCATTAAATATATCGACAAGAGGAGTTAATCTATATTGCAGATTATATTATTCTTACAGTCTAACATCTAAAGATGAAAGGAAAATTATCTAATGCATAAATTATTTATTTTAATAAAATCAAATTCTAATTGGTTTAGTCATGTGATATGCAGGATTCATAACCTTTTATCTACAATAACAAGAAAAATAAAAATAATACATAATTTTAGACACAATTATTGTATATTAGGAAAAAATGTATATTTACCTATTGAACTAGGTTATTTAAGAAGATATAAAATAATATATAAGTCCATTAATTATAGAAAATAAAATATTTTTTTATTGTTTTCAATAATTTTGATTTATTTGCTTAAAATGCATTTTAATGTTTAAATTATCATATTTTTTTCTACAAATATTGGAGATCTACAGGAGATACAATATCCATAATATATCAATGCCATATCTATTGTCCAATTTTTCAAAAAAATTGACAATAGATATTTGTGATATATATATCTAATTGTGTGATATTTTGTGGATATCTCATGATATTTGTGCTACTAGGGAAATCATATTTGTGCTCTATTAGATTATTATTTGATTATAAATAAAACTATTCCTTCACATCATAAAAAACTTATCTTTATTTATATATGATTAGTTTACAGATTAATTTATTCTTAACTTTAGTAGGTCTTTTTTAAGAGTATACAATTGAAACAATGCAACTGTTTATTACTTTTATTGAAATATACTAAAAATGAAATTAAACGCGATAATTTAAAATTAACGACTGTCATAAAAGCAAACAAAAAGTGTGAAAACTTAAATGGCCAATCGATGAGACATTTTTTCCCATACAATATTCACCAAAAATTGTACAGTTATCTATCTAGATTAAAAGACTTTTCTATATGGTTGTCAAGATAATTTGAATCTCTTTGCACAATCAATATAGAAACACGAAACTCTTATGTAAATATTCCTAAGGTAATTCATTAAACGATATCAAAGTTTCCTTTTCGAATTAGAGAATGTATAAATTAATTACCAAAAAGCTTTTGTCCCACATTCGCTAATAAGCCCTTGATAGAGTGGATTTTGTTTATTCTTATTTCTCTTTATTATGGCAGTGTTCATATCCCCTGTCACATACGTTATATATATACACGACAAGCGTGTACTATACGAATAATACTACTTTTTGAACAGATTTTTATCGCCGTATCATTCACAGTTATTAATAGTTGGAGCAACACACTTCTACAGATTTTGGGTTATAGAAAATCGCAATAAATCACTATGATGTGTCAGGGCGACAATGTAGATTCTTATTCTTCGTCCACTTAAGTCGGACAAATACAGTAATTTGTTACAGTGCGAGGGGCAATTGGAAAAGACAAACACATGTTCATTCATCTTTGGCCTACAGCCAGTTTCCTTGTTTGTGACCAAAAAGCAAACTCTTAACTATATCACTTGACGGTTTCGAAGCATGTAAATTAAAAGTGAGTGTCCATAAGTCATGCACATATAACTTCGTTTTATACTTACGTCATGTCACTTCTTTTTACGTTCTTACGTCATTTGTTCACCATATTGATTCAGCTGCAATTACATGCTTCGTTTCAATATGCAAACTTCTTAAATGCGAAGTACTTATTTTGCAAATTTACATCAATAATTAAACTGTTTTTTGCTTATAGGGCAGAAAGTTCAATAATAAATTTGCGAATAACGCAAATATTACATGTGTACATGTTTTTTATTTGAAAGTCATGAGAGACTATTTAAGCGGGATACTGCATATTTGAACGCAAAGCGTAGTAGTATCGTATTAATCAAAAATGCAAGTAGAATGTTATTACTTTAGTTGAATACGCTTGTACGTTTGCAAATCACAAACAGAGAGTTATTTATTTTTATAATCATTCAAAGCTAATGTTTTATATTTTGTTTGATAAATGAACAATGTAAATAAATATTTTTCGTTGGGAGAGGTTATACGCGCACAAAAATATTCCCTTAAAAATTAGTGAAAGTTCAGTAAAACACAGTAACTCACGGACAAAACTAAAATTCAGTCAGAAATTACTGTAAACATTGATGAATTTTCGATATCTATTTACAAACATTCATCAATGTTTATCGAAACGTTCGGTAATTTCTAACTGAAATTTTGTTTTGTCCGTAAATTACTGAAATTTCAGTAATTTTTAATTGAACATTTTTCTACCTTATAACATAGAAAAGGAAACTTATTACGTTTCATAATTCTAAGTTTGTATTTGTACGCAAATTAAACAAATGTCAAAAGCTCGGAAATCCGTTACGGATTATTTTGAGTAGAAAAGTATTAAAGAGGATTTAACTGCGTATTTAAATGGCATAGATATGTTTTATTATAATAATAGTATATATGATGTTTTTGCAAAAGTATAAAATGTTTGCTGATATAATGAATTATAGTATAGCCTTTAATGTTAAAAGAAGTTTAGTGTAGCTTTCAAATAAACGACGTTCAAAGTAAATTTAATATTTCAAGTATAATACGTACTTCAAAATATTTCGTGTATAAATTATACGTCTGTATTTCGTATATAATTAATTTGAAAAAATCGGAAACCACTGTATAGTTAGATACCAAAATGATCGTTCACTACTCTTGACGGGTGACACAATCGATTTTACCGCAAAGCTATGGTCGTTATATTACTTCAGAATATGGAACATGATGATTACGGTTTATGTGTAATAGAGTGTAAAAAGTATTTTTGCTTTTTTTTTTTTTTAAAAAGTCAAAAAAGTAAAGTACAAAGTTATACGGAAACAAAGGAAACAGTTATACTCGCAAATAAGTACACATAATTTTATTGCAGATGTTATATTTAACTATATTGCTCGTCTAAATATCTATAATTACAATGTGAAACGGTTAATTTGAAAAAGAATATTTTTATTGACACAGAAGTGAACATTTTTCGTCATTGATCTAATGTATATATCAAATATAGATTATTTAATGTTAATTATTCAATTATTAAAAAAAAATTAAATTAGCAATAAAAAAATACGAACAGAAATATTCAGTATATTTGAAATTTTTGTGTGTAAAAGGTTTAATGTGAACTTGATTAATATTGTAGGTGAAAAAATCTGGTTTGATTGAAAATTGACGTTTGTTCAATTTTTTTATCAAAATATGCTTATGCTATTTTTCGAATGAATATTGTGCACTTTTTTTTTTAATAAAGATCAGTTTATATTGCAATTTTTTTATTGTTCAGTTGAGTGGGTCACACACGTATGTAAATAAATAATAATTATTCGGTATTAGTTATTTAAAAAATACCACTGAGAATGTGATGTAGTATACATAATAATAATGTAAATTGTATATCTTTATACGATTTAATGTATATTACACTGACAAAAATAGAGAAATAATTAATAAATAAAGAAATAAAGAAATAATTTCATAAGAAATTACTGTTTGTAATACTATATAATTTTGGGCCAAATGAGACAAATCGTCAGAATGTACTGTTTTTAACAGAAAAAAATCTAGTTATTTACAGAGATATAATTAATTATTTGATCATAATATATATCATTGCTAAAAACAGTAAATTTTGGTGGTTAATCTCTTATATATGGCCCTAAATTTGTATTATAAACAATAATTTTTTATGCTTTATTTTTCTCAGTGAAAAACTAAATACCGATTTTAATCAATTATGTTACTATAAATGTATTATTGTTTCAACGAGAATATATATAATATTTTTCATGTTATTTTTTTCAATGATGTTCGTCGTGTGGATCGATCTCTGTCTATGTCAGTTTTTCCGGTATACAATTAATAGAAGAGAAAATCATAGTACCATTTCGATCTCACGGTATCTTACATCACTAGTACGCGATAGTCGTGATAATGAATCAATAGTCCTGAAAGAAGGAGACGCATGACACCAAGATGTTTAGTATGTACAGTTTCGTTAAGAAACATTTCCAAGTCTGGATCGTTGTAAAAATAGTATTTAAATTCATGAGTAATGTCATCATTTTTTAATAGTAATTAAAATAATCGCGAAAACGAAAAATTAACATATTTTTAATTTTTAAAAATACTGTGACAGAATTCTATGGTTATATAATATTCTATGTTCGGATGTTTATCTTATTCCATTAAAAATAAAAAAATGTTTTAAATGAATTATAAATGCTTTACTCATTCTGGAAAAAGTCTAAAAATAAAAATCGTTTAAGCTATTACATTTATGTTTGATGAAAATAAGTTTTGTGAATAAAGCAAGAGATATAATAAAATATATACTAAATATTATATATAAAGGTACATGTTTTATAAAAAAAGGTTTTATAATTTAATATACGGAATGCTAAAGTCTTTGATTACTAATAATACTATTTACATTTTTTAATATAAAATATATATCTTGTATTTTGATTTATTATTATAATGATTAAAATGTTATAATAATTAATAGATTCATTATAATTTACAGGTTAATTTTGTCTATATTCTTTTTTAATTTGCCGTCGAAACATTAAAGTTTTTTAATTAAATCGTTATTTTGAATTGTGTATCTTCTGCTCATGTTTGTTTTAGTTAGAACTTCGAGTGCTTTTCATAAATTTTATAATACCGTTTAAATTTAAAATATATTTCAATCATTGTGTTTTATTAGAATAGTATAGGTATTTATCGTGTAGTATTATATTATGTAGATTATATAATTGTACAATTATATAATCTGTTTCTAATGATTTTTTTATTAATAATTTACTTCAAAAAAATGAGAAAAAATGAGAAAAAAAATAAAAAGAAATTTATATATAAATATATATTTAATAAATTTAATACGTACGTCTTCTACTCAATATTTGGAATATTTGCTTTTATATTTTTCTTAAATACATTCTATGGTTTAATATGTATTTGTTTAATATACAATTATAAAAGGTATATGAATATGCAAAATTTAAACGTAAAAAAATAAGCAATTAAGAAAAATTTAGAAATAATTCCTCTGTTGTAATAGAGTTTTGGATGTATTATATAACACAATGATATATAATAATACATAATTTTTATTTTTTGGAAAATATATGTACTTTTTCAAAAAATATTAAAATTTAATTAATTGTATAATATAAGGTTTAAATAGGAGTATCACACTGGTAGATTCTAAATATTAAATGGAACGTTTTTATTTCATTTCATAATCCTTTTTATTGATTTTCTAATAATATTTATCTGCTAATTTCATTCATTAGATATTAATTTAAATCTACAATTATTGTCTTTTCAATTTCATCATTACAATATTAGAATTACATTTAATTGACAAAAAAAATTGTTTTCAAGCATGTAGAAAAAGATAATTACTTTGAAGTCAAGAAATGTGCAATGAGATTTAAAAATAGAAATACTCTCTTTTTTATTTAGTTGTTTTTTATTAAGTTTCAAAATAATAATATACCAGGCATTAGAATGGATAATTACTAAACTACTTCAACAAATTAGACAAGCAATTTAAATGCGATTAAAAAGAGAAATGGCAGTTTATGAATAGTATTGCAGATAACACGCTGTTGCAACTGCAACTAATGTTCTTTAATGATTTATTGATTAAAATTGACGTAATTTTTGTATAAATAATGAATAAAATCATTTATATAAAAACGTAACATATCGTTCATCTGATGGGTTATGAGATAATCGCGACCAAAAAAAGTTTTCTTTAAAAATTATACCCTTTTCAATCATTTTAAAAAATAAATTAAAATTATACATAGGTTACAATAAACCTTATTATACACCCACCGCCATCGATTCGTGCCCCCCTAGATTGCTCTTACCTTATCTATTCATGTGTTATTTTTATGGAACTAACAATCTAGGGGGGCACGAATCGATGGCGATGGGTGTTCATATGTTTTAAAATTGATCAGATAAAACATTTTATAACAAATGATAATATGTTTGAATATATATAATAAAAAATTAAACAAAACACGCTAAAAATGTATAATATATGGGTCTTATTTAAGATATAAAGTGTCTTAATAAAGACACCTAAGTGTCTTAACCAAATGCACAATATCTTGTATTACTAACTAACTTAACGTTTTAATTGTCCATAAATTGACCCAAAGCGTTTCAAAAATTCTCATCGCTTCATTGAATATCAGACGCAATGCCTTTAATTACTTATTAATACAATATAATTTGTGTTTCAGCAACAACACAATTCGCCCCGATTACAGTTAATTGGCAATAAATACAATAACTATGAATCAGAAGTAGTAAATGAATTTACTGCACATATAAAGAGTGAGTTTGTGCATAAAAAAATAATGACATATCATTTGACAAGTTTAATATACTTTGCGAACAGTTTGGCGTCGTAATTGATCTTTTAACGTTCTTTTCACAATTGACTGTAACAATTAATATTATAATGATATAGTCATTAAATATATTAGTTTTAATGGATAATTATTAATGTTCACGTTCGCGTTGTAATTATGCAATATAACATCCTGCGAGTGAAAAAGTTTAACCTAAGTGTGGCAATGAATATCCGATTGCGACACAGCAGGTGTCGAAACCGCGCGTCACTTTGACAAGAAAATATACAAAAATCGGCAGAGCCGCGGACGCGGACAAGGCGCGTGTGCGCTATTACTTTCGCGAATTTATCTCGATCGCGTTGCTCTTGCGACGTAAGAACGCCGTACCATTTCCTGAGCGGAGACCGGTTGTGACAACACACGTGCGAGTTCGATCATGTAGAAAGCTCTTAGTTGCGTAAGCTCGGCCTGCCGGACTAACACGAGATTATAGTTTCTAACGAGAAAGAGAAAGAATCAAACATTCAAAATAATTGCCGCGAGAAACATCAGCCAATTTGAATTACAAAGGAAACTATACGGCTTTTAAAGTGGTCGCAAATTTAGTCCCCGAAATATGTTCTTGCGAATGTCAAAATGTTACCCGGGGTAAAATTTAAACCCTACTTATGACCTATAAGTTATCAAAATTGTATAAAAATAAGACCTAATTAGCGCCTAAAAACGGCCGAAATTTCCATTTTTTCCAATGGAGCACTTATGTAGGGCCTATTTGGGAAACGTTCTCGAACCATGTAGGTCTTAAATAGGTCTTATAGGTCTAAAAAAGGACTTAATATTCGAGTTTAAGCACTTAAATACCTTAAATAGTGCTAATGAAGGTTCTGTAGGGGTAATGTAGGACAAAAATTTCGCCTCATAAACATTGGATTTGACGCGCATGGGGTAGTGATTGTATAAGAGTAATATAATTATAAATATGACAGATGCTTTCTACACGGGGAAAAAATACTATTGCCACAACATTGGACTTGTTTTAGAACGCCGTGTTGTTGATTTAACAGTATACATATCATAGATTCCCAATGATGGATATATTAGTATAATTTCAATAGTCTTTTTCAAT
>JABFQC010003992.1:0-13259 GCA_022817085.1 Psilanteris sp. ZL-2020 | reverse complement strand
TTCGGTGTGCGAGCTGAAGTGGTAATACTATATTCATCAGCGTCACGTGTGCTAGGATATGTGTATAAGTGACATTAATGTATTTTTGCAATTATAAGTGTTTTTTTTTTTCAAAAAGAAGACGGGATAGGTGTTTCATGAGAGTATCGGGGGGTCAGAGATGTGATTAAGAGAAAGAATTTTAAACGTTTTAAATATAATATTATAGAGCCAAATAAAATCAGAGGGTTAAAAAAAAAAAAAAAATGAAGGAACAAGTGCAGTTGCAATGTAAAACAGAAGATGCAAATATGTTTATTCTATATTCATTTTTATAAATAATATTTTATATTATATATTTAAATTTCAATTTTTATAGAGATATAATTTAATATGTAATTTGGATGTATTTGTTTATTAAACTTTTATCCAGGAAACAAAATTTAAATGCAGTAAAGTGTAATGCCATGATTGGCTATTGAATCACATTACCATATGATGTCATTATAAAGCGTTCAAAAATCCATTAAGAATTCTATTGTAGTGTTATAATTGCCTTATCATATGGAAAAAATTAAGAAAAAAAACATTCAATTGGAGAGATTTGAAATAATGTATCTTAAATTATATATAGAAGATAAATTCGTATAAACAGACTTATACCGGTGTACACAAATGATTATCAAATATTGATAGACAAGTGTTAAAAGCTTATATTAATTTTTAAATGTGACAATATATGACAACATATTTTTTCATTTCTACATTTTAATTATGTATAAAAAAGTTATAAATAATTAAGATGTAAAAAAAAAGTTTTATTATATGACAAGACTAACCAATTCTCTTATGAATTATATCATTATATATCTGTCTACATCTATATATATGTTAAACTATGAATGGATTGTTTTGACTACTTTTATAAATCTTAAAAAGTAGTAGTGTACTAGATGACGTTCAATATAGTCAAAGTGATGTCTTATTTAGACATTTTTAAATGATCTCAATTTAGTACTAAAAGGTAATATACGTTAAATAATTATTAACGTGTAAAATATAAAAGACACAATAAAAATATATTATATAATTTATAAAATAATTGCTGTTCGAATTAATTATTTATTAAGAGAAGGCTACATAATATGATAATAACATCCTAATATACACGAATCGATAAAAATATAACATAATAACAAGCCAATTTGAGATCTTGGATATACACTTGACACATAAACTTCTTTCAGAAATAAATTATTTATAGTGTACAAACTGATTTCTATCAGATACAGAAAATTGTACTTAAAATCATGGTTGGACGAAACAAACGTGTTTAAACTGTTAAGTTTATCTTTTAATATTTTTAATTTCTTTCCGTTTTTTATTAAATTTAATTGTAATGAAAACTCTATTATACACTATATTATACATATATACTAATACAAACATAGCTGAATCAGCCATATTTCCAATAGTTTAAGATAGACATTTTTTTCCGTATATAGTAAAAGATTATTAAAGTCCAACAGTACAAAACATTGCCTCCGATAGTATTGATTGTTTTTTTAATAGTCAATTTTTTTAATTTCGGATTCTATAGTCCAGACTGTTGATCTAATAATATTTTTTCAGACTACAAAACGAATTTAACAACAAATTTGTAATATTAGGATATATTTTTGTGTAAATATTATATATTGTTAACAATTTTAAAAAATATTGAATATAAGATAATAAATGTATTTGAATATAATCATTGTTATATATATATACGTTTGAAATTTATTTGTAATAACTAATTTTTAATGAAAAATTACTCAACCATATAATCAAAACAGTATATAAATATATGAAAATGTAGACGAATGTTAAACGGCATGAAACGTTATATTGCATATTGATCTTAGTATTATTATCTAGACTGACAATATTATATTCAATAAAGGTTATATACTATATATAAATTGATATATTTAGTATACACAACGAAAAAAGAATGCATATATGCAAATAAATAATTTTATTTTATTATGTTTAGTTATGATATATATTATAATTGCGTTACATTTTTATGATATACGAATATAAATTGGAAATAAATTAGAAAGTAAAGTAATTTGTAAAAGTTAATCGATAACTATATAAAGAGTGATATTTTCCTCGTATATTTTATATCATATAATTTGTTAAAATGTACAAACTCATATAAATGATTTCATTAAATACCTTTTTAAGATTGCAATATATGTAATGTAACATAAGTCAGTCAGCTCAAATTATAGTTAGTTGACACACACAATATTGTTCATTATAATATTTAGTGATATAATTTTGGCACGTAGATGCCAATGGACATTAAGTTTTCATCTATTAAAATTATATTTGAGGTATTAAAAGGAGTATTAATAAATTTCTTGTCATGCCTATGTAATCAATTATGAAGCCATACTTTTTCTTTAAAGATGAAAAAAATTGAAGTATCGAATTTACTAAACTTATTTCTGCAGACTTTTTTTAGTAGTTTAATAAATAGGGTTAAAAAGGTTTACTTGAAAAATAATTATCAACTACTTTTTGAACATCTCGAGTTTCAGCCAAGATACCATACAAGTGTAATCGAGCCGTAGAACTGGCAGGTGACTATTATCAAGCTATCGGATTGAATTAATAGTCTTCGAATATATATATTTATACTTATACGTATAAAGATATTTTTATAGAATTATGATTGCCAGGGAGGGTTCCTTGTCGTAATACGCGTATAATTTAGGAACAAAATTTGATATTTAAATTGAAATTTTATTGATTTTTGAACGCGTTGCATTTGAAATTTTCTTTGATGCCTTTTCGAGTCAGTTTGATTTTAACAAATGTTCGAGATTTGGTCGGAATAAAATTATGTTTCAATGGTTTAAGAAATTTCTTAACGTACAGTTCTCTTAATTTTGCTTATTAAATTTATAGTTGACAAACTTTGCGAAAATTCTATTTATCTGAATTAATTAATTTCTTTTAAGGAAGTTATGAATTTATTGTCTTCAACTTATTTAATTTACGTTTTTTCTACAGCAAATTAATTGTTCTTTTATATACCTTTCACATGCACCTTTTCTTTTTTTATAAGATTTTCTATTGAACATTATTATAATTGATAATAAAGAATATGCAATTATTCGTGTATATATGTATATGTATGTATGTATGTATATACATTGAAATATTCAAATGGCAGTTAAATTACTATCGGAGAATTGTTTAATTGTGAACGATTAATCCAAAAAAATGCATATTCAGTACTTTTGCAATTTATATTTTTTTACATTTTTTGTAATATTATACTACTTATATTTCATCTTCCTCTTACGACTACTTTTAATATTTAAATTAACAATCCTGCAATTTCAATTAATTAATTTAATAATTTTAATTTTAATGTAACACATTCCATTTTAAAAATAAAAATTAAACTCATGCATATATATAAATTTAAAATTAATTTGGTTTTCTCTTTTTACAATGAACAGAATCTATAATACGTATAAGTATTGTACCAAAAAAATGTAAAGTAAATGAGACGCTGCAGCCTAATTATTGATATTCGTCATTCAATGTACGTATCTGCAGGGAATCGTGGAAAATTTTCTTGTTTCGTTCGGTTATTAACGTATATAAATATAGTAAATATTTATATATATAAAAAACTCGTTATTATGATTAAAAACGTTTCGAATTATGCAGAATAATATTATATATATATATTTATGAATATTTTTTAAACGAAAGAATAAAACCAAGTATATTATATATGTGTTTTATTTTATGTATATAATATATATATATATAGTATCGATAATAACGATCTAACTATAAAGTATACATTATTTAATATAATAATTGTATTGTATAAAATTAAAGTTTCCATAGGCTATTATGAAGTCTTTTAATAATTCATTATTCATCTATAATATAAATGTAAAAAGTATATTATTATGAATTGTGTCATAATATATCGAATTTTTTCAGTTTAAATAATTATTTACAATTATTAATATATTTATTAATTTTAAATTCAAATAAATCTGAATTATAATATTCAGACTTAAAAATGTATTGGTTAGGTCGACCCAACGTAGTTGACTGAAACAGTTGGCACACGTGACTTGGAATTGACGTAGGTGTCATATAATACCAGTTATTATCAACGCCAGTCGATAACATTGTTTCAACCTCAATTGACAACGTTCTTTTTCATTATATAATACAAAATATTTAATAAAGAACTCGTTGAGACCAAATGATGGCATTGTACAGAGATCAATGAAACGGAAAGTTTTATTGTTTTTAACAATAATAGAAAGACGTGTGGCTAGATGTTGTAAAATTAACTATTTCAACTGTAGTAAAATTAATATATATATATATATATATATATATATTTATATATATATATATAACTTAAATATGTTATAAAGAAAAATGTAATTTATTCGGTTTATTTGGTATTTGATGTAAATTTTAACATCGATTTCTATTTGAGCATTCCAGTAGCCGGGTTTCGATTTAGAGTTAAGAATTTAAATTTTAAAATGGACACGTACAATTTGGATAAAAAAATATAAATTGTATTTAATTATAATAATTGGAAAGACATATATATCTTTATAATTAAATAAAATTTTATGCAATTCATTGTGTGCAGAAAACTGGCTTCTTATTGGTTGCTATTAGATACAATTTAATACAATTTGTATATTTTTATCCTAATTGTACTTGTGTCCATTTTAGAATTTAAATTCTTAACTCTAAATCCGAACTCTACATCTAAATTTACGGCGATAAAATTATATGAATTTGTAAACTATTAGTATTCCTCGCTTTACTAAAATTAATAAAAAATCAGTTTAAAAAGTATAATCTAATGTCACGCTGTAATGAAATTTATTGATTATTAAAATTATTAAAATTATTGATGCGATAAAATAAAAGCCTATTTTCATTTAGCAATCCATATTTAGTTAAATTAACAAATTTAAATGAACAAAGGAATCTTATAAGTGTTTACTTCAACAGTTTCCTAATCCTTACTGCTTACTTTACACAGCTATTTACTTTAACGGCTTTTACATTCCTAGGAATTGCTTACTTCAGCAATTCTAACCACTTGCTGCATTGTAAACATTATTTACATTGTTATAAAGCCTTCATGACAATTTTTTGTTTCTAATTTGTCGAAGCTGTTCAGCAGCATATGGAACGTCGTGATTAAAGGTGAATGAGGGAAAGCTGTTAAACATAATAAATCTCCTAGTATTATTCTTGTATGTAAAGTTTCAGGAGTGAATTTCCTTTTTCTTTAATATTGAATGGTGTTGATGTTACCACTGCACACAATAGTTTCTAATTTGTATCGACAGAAGATGGAGCCAAGGACAGATTGTCTATCAAATGCTTTTCTAGCCAATAGTAAGGTGGTAACTCCTCCTACAATCCCAGAGGTTACGACTCTGAACCAAGAAGGATTAAATTCTGGGAATCCTTTCTTTGCATTATCAGGGTATTTATTTATATTCAACGAGGTTGAATGAATAGAATTTGCCATGGAAGTCACGATGTCCACTCAGCAACTGACGGAAGTAATAGTCGAGTCTTAGCCATGTAACCTGTTTCAAGTCTGGATGTTTCGGATGAATCCAAAATTTACATTTCTCGGGACGAGACCATCCGTCCTAACTGAGAGACATAATTGCCTTTTTAGCACTCTGAATGACTCTTCTTCTGGGTCGGTTTCAAGGTCGTACGGGAACTGATCCACATTGAAAGATAAGCCTCTCCTAAGTCTGTACTGTAGGCTATTAACTTTATCAATATTTTCCTGCGATAACGCAAAGTGTATCGTTCGAAATAGTCTTTCGAATATGCCTTGGTGACTCGGAGGAGAGCCGTACGCTGACAAGAGCACAATCATTGAATATGCTTAGCACTGAGAAGGTCAGACCACGTCGCCGAAGCGTAAGAAGCTATGGATACGAATAGAGTGCGGTAGATGGTTCTCATCACCTTTAGTCCGAATCCCTAGGTTGTTCTCACTATCCTTCCCAACCTGTTAAACATACTCTGTGTTCTATCGCGAATGAATTCCACGTGCTTTAAAATATCAAAACATTCGCATAATTAAACACCCAGGTATCGGATAGCCGACTTTAATTTTAAGTTCTTTCCGTAGAGTTTAATGACAGGTGAACGTATAGCTTAGTTTAATTTACCCATCAGGAAGATTGTCTTGGATTTAGGGGCAGAGAATTCGAGTTTTTGCTCTTTACCCCATTCCATCAGGATTTTAGCCACTGCGCTGCCTTTAGTTTCCAAAACTAATCTGCTATTTCCACCAATGACAACTATAAGGTCGTTGGTATAAGCAACGGACTGGAATCCCTCGCGTTCGAGTCCGCCGAGTAATTCGTCAATGACGATATTCTAGCAGTTTGGACCCACTATAAATCCCTGAGTGCATCCAAGTTCAACCATCTTCTCTACTATTCCGTACTTGTCAGTTACACTGGCTTTCCGGTCGGAGAAGTGATCATCCATAAGGTTGAAAATATTTCCTATGCAGTTTCTTTCTTTGTGATACTGAAGGATCGATAAGACCCACGAATTATCCAAGGCGCTTGTTATGTCAAATGCCATTCCAACGACGTACTTGTCTTTTCGAAAGTCAACTTCGATAAGCGATGTGAGTTTGCATATAATGTCCAGAGTCGATCGCTTATTTCGAAAATCGTAATGTCGATCAGACGCATAGTCATTTCGTTTGAAAGTTTACTTAAGCCGTTTAGCGATCAAGCATTCGAGAGTTTTTATAGACAAGAGCGAAATTGGTGTGTACAATTTTGCGTTACTTTCATCTTTGTCAAGAGATTTCAATAAGAATCGCACGTTGGCCGATTTCAAGGGTTTAGGAAAGATTCCCTCGTTCAAGCACCTATTGTAGATCGTTAAGCGATTCTGAACGATAACCCCAAAGGATCGTATCATAATCTTGCTCTCCACAAGATCCATTCCTGAGCATTTACAGTCTTTCTGATGTATTATTGAGTGTTGCAGTTCCTGCAATGTAAAAGGGGTGACATTCTGCATCACCAAGGTCTCTCTGCAGGTAAGTCGTATATCGTATACCATTTGTTGCTTTGTATCATCTTCCACCCTACTTTAGGGGAAGTGCGCGTTCAAAAGGGCAAGCAACATCTCGCGGCAGCCCTTGGTGAGGGTGCTGTCGGGAGGTCGGGACGTTTAATGTTTGAGTTAATCAAACTTCTATTTGCTTTACCTATAATCAATTTATTTGCTAAGCTCCACGGAGACTTGTTTCCAATTTCAGTTACAAAGTCTCACCAGTTTCGCACACGGGCAGTTTTTATTTTAGACTTATAGATATCACTCGTGTCATAGTAACGGGCCCAATGGTCCTCAATAATATCGTTTAACCTCCTTCGCTTCGCCAGTTGGAACTGGCATCTACGACTGTAGGTCAACCGCTTTATGTGGGATAGTTCTGGAATCCACCCGAAAACAGATTTGAATTTGCATACTTTTCGAGGGATTACATCTGGTGCAACATTGGTTAACATCTTTGTCGTTTCTCCCACTAGATTTTTAATTATATCTTTTGCTTGTTCAATTTTGTTGTGCATTGTTAGTGTTCAATATGCATTCCTGAAATCTATCCCTGTTGGCTTTAGAGATGATAAACCTCTCTAGACTTTGAGGGTTATGGATATTCACATTGGGCACTTCATCGCAGCCTTTCAACTTCGTGATGATGACGCTGTGATCACTAGTTGTCATACCAGGTTAAACGGACCATCTAGGATGAGAGGGGGGTGGTAAGATGAATTCGATTCACAACACACTGTTGGTGCTTTTCAAAAGTAGACACAATCTCAGAGGTTACGTCTTTGAACCAAGAAATATTAAATTCTAGGAATCGTTTCTTTGCATCATCAGGATGTTTATGATAGGAGTGGATGTCATTAGAGAAATGACGCGAGAGAAATGAAATTATTTGACTGTTACTCATATTATCGTCCAAATTTCTTGCATTTATTATCATTTTAATGGCGTAGTCAACTCTGTTTAGCTTGCCACTACCACTAAAATGACCAAATTGCAATTGTTTTTTCATTTCATATTGGATACTTTTGCGCCAATAGTGATTTAATAATATCTTTGAAGTCTCCATATGAGCAAGATAACAAATGATTAAATTATATAATAATATTATTTAATATTATTAAAAGTAATAATGCCTGCGTGTTGAGCTGCTTAAGGGTGTACTTTCGGATATGCGAGTAACCCAGACGAATTCAATTCTTTTCACATGTGTAAAGATTTTACAAAATAAATTCAAAACATTCCATTATTTAAAATTGTAATTGTATATATATGTAATTATTTTTCAAATTTATATTTTATAAAATAACAATACAAGAATTTGATACAAATTAATAATAAAATGCTATGAGTAACTGATTGCAGGCTGTCTTTGTCTTTTCAGGGTCTCTATCTCTTCCTTATTACTCTTACAGGTGTCTTTAATTTTTTTTATCATGTTTACAGTCGTGTTTTCCGAGCATTTCATCGACTTGTTTTTGCAAATCTTGCATTTTCATGTCGAAATCATTCGAGATGTTCCTATTGACTGCAGCAGTGCTCTCCACCCTTTGCTGGTGTTTTTCTACCTTGTTAACACACTCAAAAACATTCGAATTCTCGATCTCCACCAAAATACGATCGATCTCATCAATTTTTAATTTTGACACTGTCACTTGGTTAAAAGTTTCGCTGATTTCTTCTTCTTATGTTCCGATTTCTAAGGAATCATTTTTGTTTTTCTTATTTCTATATCGGATGATCTTTATCGCAAATGTGTAAGTTTAAGAGTATCTAAGGCATCAAGTAACTTTTGTTCAATTAGATCAAATCTCATGTGTTGTTCAACAACCATTTCAGGTTGAGGCGGTGGAGGTACAGGCATTTTCGCTATACGTGAATCCATTATATTTTATATGCGCGTTTTTAGGTAATTAATTAACTAAATTTAATATGATAAGGCTTTTCTATCTAGGCAATCGAGTACATGTTCGGGCGCCATTTGTAATGTTCGGATGTTTACCTTTATAATAACAATTTAATGATAATATTAAAATAAAATAATAAATAATTAAAACAAAGACGCCCCTCTTTGGGCGTCATTAGTAACGTTCGGATCTCTACCTTGATAATAATAATCTAATAAAGTAAATAATAAATAATAAATAATTAAAAGGAAATTAATAAATAGTAAAGATGTCCCTGTTCGGGTGCCATTTGCAATGTTCGAACACAAACAATAATTTATAATCATAATCATAAATAAGACGTTTGTAGTGCGTCATTTTTACTTCTTATCTATTAATCTTCTCTTCTTATCTTATCTGAGGGTTTTATTTCAGAATTCTATCCAAACGTTCACAATAAATTTATTTCACACATTTAAATTCACGACGTTAATAATCACGAATTTGTAAAATATGAGTATTCCTCACTTAGTCATTGATTAAATTAATTGGATCAAAAGTAACTAACACTAAAAGTACATTGAATTTGCATATTATAATGCTTAGAAAATGATTTTAGAATCATTCTGTGTCTTTTTTATTTTTAAAATTATTCAAATTAATTTTTATTTCTTTTCCAACTGTGCGCTTGCGCTATCATGGCGTCACTTGACGACGTCAGTCTGTAAAGCAATATGGCCGCTCACAGGCCTGTCAACAGAAGTTCAGTGTTTTTAACCCGTCTGCGTACGCGATCGCAATGTTTATGTCGTACGACCAGATTGGCACGTTACCATATATGATATGATATTTCAATTTATAAGATTAATCTTTATTAGAAAAAATCAGATATTTGTCGTTATTGGAAATCGAATTCTATTCTCTTTCGTATCAAAGTTATTCATCTGCAAGATTCTATTTCTATAGACTATATTTTTGTAAAAAAATGTTATATATATTTTTTAATTATAAAATATATACAACACAGACGTATTTTGATATGTTTTGCGATTTAGGAACTTCGTTTATAAATTAATATATATAAAGCAAAGGTTTAATGAAAACAATTGTATTATAATTCTATAAAAAATGATTTGGTAAGCTTTTAATATTTTAATACGGACAAAAGTTTAAACAGTTTTTAGTAGAAATACTTGAAATCTATTTTCGTTTTGCTATTTTATAGAAACAGTAAAAATGGAAATTATTTGTTTTTTTATTTGTTTTTTTTTCTGTATATTTGCATTTTTCATTTGAAAAACAAATAGACAGCATTTATATGTATGAAGAAGAGGAAAAAAAAGTAATAACACATGCTGTATTCGTATTTCAGATCCATAATTCCACGGAAAGGTCGGTGGTGTTGAAATCTGTGACTCTGATGAGCTCCGGAAGGTATCGATGCGAAGTATCCGCCGAAGCGCCGTCTTTCAAAACCGTGTCTGATCACGCGGATATGTCTGTCGTTGGTACGCTGACAATTTTATTCCGTCACATTTTATTCGTCATTTCCCTAGAGAAAGTTGTTGCGGCGACTCTTTTAAAACTAAAATTGCTCGCGCAACAAAACACCACGCGTCGTTATTTTGTGAATCGATACGTATCCGCAAAATCTAAAAAAAGGAAATCTGAAATTTGTATCAGAGCGAAGCATCACCTTAATAAAACTGCAAAACAGTAGTACTGCAAAAGAGATCATTTTACTGAAGTATTAATTTGTTGTTCAAGATACAGATTATTGAACTTTTCATTCAAATTAAAAACCTCGTAGAAGCAAATGCATACATGCCCATACATATATTTATATTTATATATATGTAAAAGATAACTGATATTGATATTTTTTATAGCATTAAAGCAGAATACATAAATAAAATTTTACATTTATTTATATTTATTTTCCTACGTGTGTTGTTAATAACTAAATAAAATTTTTTAAACCATTTTGATAAAATTATATCTATAATGTAAAAAGTTTATGATAAGTTAATTAATGGAAGTGAGAACCCAGGATTCTCATTTATCAATCATGATTATACAAACTATTTATTCAATATGCGTTATTCATCATTCATAAATATAATCAACATTTTTTATTTTTATACATAACGCAATAATTAACTCTAACAAGAACATCTAATTTTGTTGGCTATGATATTCAAATATTAATTGATTTAATTATTCATATAAATGAATATGTTTGGTTTTCATAATTAATCTGTCTGTGCTTTTAATTTTATATTAATATTTAATAATCAATATTGTTATATCGATAACTGTAAATTTAAAGTTTTGCCATTATTACGGCAGAAATTTAGATATAAAGCGAAAATATCTTTTTTAAATTAAATTATATTTGGTAGCAAATATATAATTATGAGCAATAAAGTATAATGGAAGTAATATTCATATTTATATAATCTAAAGTAATATGTACATGGAAGGAATATTTTTAGCAATAAATACTATATTAATTGTGAAAGTTGGATGGTATTTAAAAATGATATGCTATTATTATTACTTTACAATACTTTATAGATTATGATATAATATAGTAATTTTTCATAGGATATTTGCAATAAGCAATCAGCAATATTGAAATTAAATAAACTATGTTTTAAATACTCCATCCTATGGGTAGTATTGTAAATATATTAATTTTAGATAAAACTATCTCTATGTATATATGTAATGTAAACGTATATAACCTGGAGTCAAAATTAAATTTCAAAATATCCTTTATCTCAATGTTAAAATTATGGCACTAAATGATTTAAAATTTGTTATGATCGTACTTTCTTCTCGTATAAAATATATGACTCATACGTTATTCCATTCATACGTTTTTGGTTTTTTGCATTGTAAAATAAATCAATTAATTATTAAAATATTCATATTATAGTAGATTAAAAAACGATATTTTGTTAAATTTAATAATTAATTTTTTCAATTTAACTTACAAGCATATAAATAGATTCCATGTTTCTCATATAAAACAAAGAGACCTTAAATATAATAACTAAGTTGTATCCGTCATACCATTCGTGCTTTTAATAAGAAACCAATAGCATTAAAATATGTTATTCTTGTCATTACATATTTTATTAGCAGATAAAAAATATTGAAGTGGCGCTTTAAAAATTGATAATTTTGAAAGTTAATATTGGGAAATTTATTTCAGACTTTCTAACGACGTTTATCAGGTGATTTTTAAACGACCGGATATATATTTCTATCAGGAAATGATTTTCAAAATTATTATCATTATAAATTGATTTGGCGTGGTGAAACTGACAAGCGGTCTTTTATTTTTGATTCAGCATTGCCAGAAGAAGGACCTGTGATAAGTGGAAAGATGGAACGTCACCGTTATCAGCCCTCTGATGTAGTACGATTAAATTGCACTTCACCAAAGTCCAAACCTGCAGCTATACTGAGTTGGCATATCAATGGAGAACCTGTAAGAGCATGAATGTTATCAATTTATGTTTCCACTATTGAAATATATTACATTTCAAAGAGAAAATACTTTTGAAACGAATTTAAATGTCTTCCAAATGCAATAAATACACAAATAATTGCTATAAATATGCACAACTTGGACGTAATTAAATTTGTTTTCTTTGCATTCAAATTTAGTTTTATTAATTATAAATTTGTTTGGTCACCAAATATTTAACATTTGTACATTATTATTGTATATTCATATATATATATAACAATATATTGTTATTGCTATTTTTATTTATTTATTTAAATCGCGCCTTGGGAAAAGCTCCTTATGGCCGAAAAAGTAAATTTGGACATTTTATTTGTCTACATATATTATAATTATTTGTCAATTTCGTTTGTAATAAATTTATACCAATTATTAACATTTGAACGTATTAACATATTTGTTTATAATCGCGATATTGATATTTTACATTTGTAGATAATTGGATGAAACAGCAATTTTTGTATAAGCTTTAACAAAATGCAGTAAAATAATTGGTATCTATTAAAAGTTATTATGGAAATAATGTTACAATTATTCCTGTATAATATTAGGTAATATAAAATCGTTTTTTTTTTTTTTTTTTTTTTTTTTTTTTTTAAATGTAGCAAGTATATATTTAAAATTTTTTTTATTTTTTTATTACTTATTTAATATAAAAATTAAATAAAGGGATTTAAACAAAAAAA
>JABFQC010003991.1:0-13260 GCA_022817085.1 Psilanteris sp. ZL-2020 | reverse complement strand
TAGTGGCAAGTTGTGATTCAATAAGTGACGTGAGAGTTTCAAAAGACCAATGGGAACTATAAAGTTAAAGTAAAGGCAATGTTCTACAATTAATTAATAACGATCGATGTACGTTTACTTTACATTACCTTCGATGAAAGTTTAAAATCAATGTCAACAGGAAAATGATACGTTTAACTTTTACGAAGAACGTATTAACTTAAAGAAGTCTATAGAAATGTTGACTAATACTTTATTAAATGTTCAAAATCGCATAGATGATATCCTTTTAAAACGTATCATTTCAAAATGTTATAATTGTAGATAATTTGATAATTATATTCTTTTACAAATATCCGTAATTTGGCTGAATTAAAAGGTTTCAATAAAATATTTTAACCTATATATATTGTTAAATATTATACATTTTTTGACAGTGTTAATTACTAACGAAAATATAATAATTGATTATACTATGAGTCCACGTTGAAACCATATACTGTAGCGTTCGATTTCAACATGAACGTACGATATATTGTTTCTCGATATTCAATCATATTAAATGTACTCTCCAAACTGATATTAATCAAATATTGTAGTCTCACAACATTTTAATAATATTTGCATTACTTATAAACTAATTTTTGTAATACATATGTTATGTTAAAATGTTTGAAAAATTCACTTGTCTGACTAATTATCGTGTGTACTACTTAAACTCGTAACAGATAATTAATAAATTTTTGCTATATTACAGTTATTGCTCAGCTGAAAAATATTAAATACTGAAATTCGTAATTGCTGTCATTGTGATATTTATATTACATTTTTATAATTTTATTAACTTGATAGTTATGCCCGTTTGTCTGTTTCATTGCGAGTTAGTAAAATGTAAATCACATGCAAAATTACGTCATAAAAATAGTATAGCAGTATGTAATGAAATATTAATTGGTCTCCAACATTATTTGCCATATGAATAAAGGAACGACTTAATTAATTTAAACATATTTAAGCTTTATTATGTAACGTCGTCAATTCTATTATTAGCACAGTTTTGATGTCAAGCATATAGAAATAAAATGTGAATAAGTATCTTTCATTTCTAACATTTTTTAGAACAAAATTATAATATGAAAATAATTATAAGTTCTATAGTTTTCTATTATTTGTAATAAAAAGAAATAGTGCTTATGAGTAAGAACTGTTTAAATAAATCTTAAATCAATATATTCATTTGTTTAAAAAATATTAAATAATTGATGTTTTGGTCGTAGAATATCATATTTTAAATGATTTCATTAAAGTACTGATATTTTAAAATATAGCATTTCAAATAAATAATATATATAATGATAAAACTTGTCTGGAAAATATTTATTCATCGCTTTAGAATAAAGTAACACTGAACTTAGAATCTAAATAACTAGGTATATGAGTGATCATATTAGATTTGAAGTAAAAAATATTTCGACTGAAGGATAATATATGCTAATCATTTTAATCTGCGAAAATGTAGCGTTCATTGGAAACTTTGTATTAATATTAGCACAGCAGACCATACTTAACGAGATATGGTTAAGAAGTTTGGGAGAAATTCTTACTGTCAACTTGTTTCGATGAAATCCACTGGAACAACAAAACTAATGAAATAATTATTCTGCGCCTTGTGGCTATAAACTTCTTGTTAAAACTAACTACTGATTTATGTTTAATCACGGTTTGATAATAAGCCGTAATTTAATATACGCAACTGATAAACCTGCGATTAAAAACTTAAAAAGGTTTAATAGCCATAAATTTTACGAGTTTAATTAATTAAGCGGAATTAAATAAAATTAGTTCAGTCAACTATATTGTTTGATTAAGTCTGTTTATGGTATTTCAAAATTGAGTGAAAAATAATTTCATTCGTTTTTAACTGTTTTGGACAAGTATTTTAACTCGAACACTGAAACCTTGATGGGTAATTACCGTTGATTATATGGCACATATAACTTTTGATATGCTGTTCATAATTTAGAAATGGCATCAAATTAATATCTTCAGAATTATGTGTAATTTCTTAAAATAATACTATCGTTGGGCTCATCTTTATCAATATAAATATAACTGTGTTTTAGGTATATCTTTTAATACTTCATTATTTCCCATAAAAAACTTTTTCATTATTTTATCGACTATATGTAACGATGTTGAATTTGTTGGTACATCATTATTGGTTAATTAATACTATAATTATTAATATTGCTAATAGTAATAATAATAATAAAAATAATAATAATTATAAAGTAATTAATTAATTAATTAAAAAATTATAATAATTAAAAAATAATTTGTTTAATAAACATATATAATATTTAATATAAGATATATTTGAAATTATATTCTTATCTATGATTTTGACATTTTCCTAGCCAAGAATTAGAATAATATTCATAATTATGTATATATAACGGTTCCGTTTAATTATTTTACATAGACTTTATAACATGCTTATAAATTATTTAAACTTAAAATATAATATATATATACATATAAGAATGTGCAGAAGGGAAATATTATATTTTCGAAAGAAATGTATATGTTGAGTAATAAAATTTGTAATTTTATTTATTTAGTTGAAGAAGATAAAAATTGTTTACCTGCGTGAGACGCCAGTGCTTGGAAGCTTTAGCGATGGGATCCGTAACTTGCGTGCAAGTAGCTCCAAACAGCATCACTTTGTGCGGACCACTGTGCATCATGTCGAAGAACGCCTTAACACCCACTGCTGCATTGCACTGAAAGACAGAACAAATTATATTCAATTTTACCGATAAATCAATTAATAATAGTAAAAGTCATCGTTTCGTTTCTTTTTATCATTTATTTATTATTTTATTTATTTCACATTATAGAATATTATGATTTATTAGACTGATATTAATAATTTAACACATACAAATTTTATATGCACACATTTGATTGTACGATTTTGTTATATTAGCTTTTGCTGTTAATAATTTATCAATATTAGCTTATAACTAAATATTCTCGAATACTTCAACGAAACGTTATACATGGAATGATTTTAACTTTTGTTTGCAACAAAATAATTTTATTACATTAAATTTGTAAATTTGTTCATATATTTATTGAATTTCGTATAGTGCACATGTGTACAGAATTTTCCTATTATAGTAATTTAATTAAGCAAAGTATTTGTATTTTCAAATCTAAATATAAATTGCAATCGATTTCTGTTTGAATTATCCTATCGAAAGTTATAAATTATGTTAATAATATATGTTCAAGTACCAAAGTATTACATAATGAGTTGTTTGTTATATACATATAATAGATAGTATATATTAATTGAAAAAGCACTAATATATAAGGGGCGCACAAAATATACACGTTCCGGCAATGTTACACGAGCTCATAAATTTACTGCATAAGTTTTTGAAATGGAAGTGGTTATATTTAATATACACGAAAAAATGTTTAAATGAACCAGTAAATGTGTTTTTAATTTAGATAAATGTTAGACTGATTCACTCGAAGATTTATTTCAATATCACAATTATTTGTTTGTACGATCTATGCAATTTTTTTCGTGTACAATTTGTTGTAATTATGACTGTGGCAGATGTATAAGGACGTAATAATTTTGGTATCCTATATATAATTAATAATAATGCGTTATAACTACAATGTGTAGACGTGTCGTAAACCGAAACTTGTGAAAATAATTATATACACATCGTAATAAGGAGTTGTGTATTCTCTGCGTTTACAATAGCAGCAGTTTGCGTATAAAGACACAAAAGATTGACGATCAATAACCGTAACCAATAATGACTTGTTCGGTAATCTTTTACAATGAACGCGATGTTTCATATTAGAAGCAATTTCTTTCTCTTGGGTGGTTCTTCTTGTGACAAATAGCGTGTGGTGAAACCCGCCATACTATAAGTTTGATAAACACCACCGACGTGCTTTTGAAACTTTGTTTCAACTTTACAAAAATATTAACAAAAGCAATATCTTGTCAAATTAGAAGTTTTGGTTAAAAGATATATCGCCCTACAAAGTTTAACAAAATATGAATAAATTATACATTTTTATATTCACGGAAAGAAAAAACTTAGCCGAAATTAGAAACTATGCTTTTATATTCCTGTGGCATTGGTGTATAAAAATGCTATTACATTTGCATAATTTTTAAAATAACCAAAATGTTTTACATCTTATAAAGTTTTCACCAAATTTCAAAACTCTTTTAAACATTTGAATAGAATTGCCGAAGAGTTTCAATTTGATTTATTATTTTTGTTTCACAAGCTCCAAGACACGCGTCTTGGAGGTTACAAATAATTTTCTGCTCTTTACAATAAAAGTAATATTTCTTCGAATTTTTAACAATACGCATATTGTCTATTTTTTCATTAAAAATTTGATCCTACAAATGAGTTGTATTTTTTGCGAGCAGATGTTTTATTAATAAATATTTAATACATTCAGTATGTATTTTGTAAACGTATTCTAAAAAATTATTGTTTCATCATAGAATTTCAAATGATTATTAAAATTATAAAGATTTCCAATGATGATAGTACCAAATGTGGTTATTTAATTTAATGTATTAAATATTATAATAAAATATTTCAACGAACCAATATTAAAATCTATGCTATTTAAATGGCATTTACCAAAGCATATAATAAAGGAAGTAAATAGTTTATGTATATGCATATTAATATGAATTAGAATATATATAGTTAACTTAATGAATAAGGGAGTAATTTAGGTGGTATGGTAGATTACATAGAAGGGGTCGGTAGTAATATAAATGAGAAAAATGAACCTAAAATTAATTTTCTACAAATGAGAAACTATGAATAAAGAAAAAATATTCATTATTTATATACATATTTAAATACATAAATTCATTTATGCATAATTTTAAATATATATTTTCATTAGAATATTTGCACATATAACTACAAACATAATAATAATAATAATAATAATAATAATAATAATAATAATAATAATAATAATAATATAATAAAATACATTTATATAAATGAATTCAACGTTTATTTTGAAATTTCAATCAAGTTAATTAAAAAGTAAAAATGATGGGATTAAAATAATAAATCGATCAAAATCGAATGAATGAAATTTCTTAATGCATTTACATAGCTATGAGAAACCTTTTTCATTTTGTTCATCCTGTAACTTACTTCCCGTTATAAACGTAAAATATAAAATTCGCATCGATGATAGTCGTGCGTTATATGATGCGGGTGAATTTTGAAATGAAATCAGACAACCTATGTATCATCACTCTTATCTGACGTTACAATCGGCCCGAAGAACAATGAAGGAGAAACTTGAATGATATCGTCGACTGTAAAAATGAGAAAAAACCAGCGTATGCTCGACGTTTTCTATCCAATGACCTACTGGATAAAAAAAGTTGCTTGAAAGAATGTAATTTTATACACGTCGGTGGTAATTTTATGCAGACAATATTATCTTATTTTATTATTGTGCATGCGATTATGTTGAATGAAACAAACGTAGTAACAGTGTTTGTAACGAAAAAAAAAATTTTTTTTTTTCATTTGAATTTTCATATGAAGTCTAAAATTGATGTTTGAATACTTACAATTAATAATTCTTTAAGCGAAATATAACGCTTAGTTAGAGACGATTGCGAATAAGTGTGTGCATTCACGAAGGTTGATTATTGTCGTGAAATTGCAAAAAATATGTATAACTAAAGCATACTCTCACTAATCAAAAACTTCAAGATATGTTAATAATGACAACGATGAATAATTAATATGATTTGTTATACGTTTTCTGCTTTCTATAACAATTCAAAAATTGAAAATACAGTATTTTATAATAATATAAATTTATTTCTACTAGAACGGTTATAATGAAATTTGTATTATTGTTGATTTAAACAAAGGTATTTATAAAAATGAAATTTATTATTAACTAAGTAATAATGGTATATAAAAAGTTGGAGAGAATGAATTTATAATAAAAATATTATTAGAATTGTATGTTATAATACAATTCATTTTATAAATATATATTGAAGATTTATATTTCATTTTTATTATTTAAGCCCATTGTTTATTTAAAATTAAAGATTACCGTATTATTTATTGTGTTATATGAATATAAAATTATATAAACACAATTATGCCAAGAAAATTAAATGTATTACTTTATTGCAACAATGATGTTTTTTAATTATAAATTTATATTTATTCTTCCTTAATGAAAAAGAGGAATAAGAATGTATTTGCCTTTTATTTCATAAAAAATCTAATAAATAAAACAGAACAAAATTACTTTTAATTCATTAGTTATTATGAATTATGGACAAATTAACTTTTAATGAAAAAGGTGGACCTAGAAGTTGCACAAATTTTTGCACTTTGTTGCATCTGATCGATATAAAACACTTTATATATACAGGCAATTATAGGATTCTCAATTAATATTTTTAAATAGAAGTTCATATTTACCTACGACATTCTTTCGTTATTTAGATAATGTGTTTTTTATACTGCCTTAAATTTTACTTTATAGTTTTTGCTACTAATTAAAAAGTATACGTTCATAAATTTTCGTAATTTCGAAACAAATATTTTTCGTGCATTCTGTAAATATAAATAAGTTTAATTATGACGCAAATTTATTAATTGTATACTTATTAATAAGCTTATTTACTTACATATAAATGAGCAAATTTGTATTGTACATTTGTAAGTATATTTATATTAAATATGCAAATCACGGTTATATACATCAAACTCTAAACTGTGTGTGTGTGCTACTACACATGCGAAAGACAACACGTAGAAAACGTTACAAAAGACTCGGTTCCTTTTTAAACTCTTAAATAAACAACGCTGAGTTCCAACGTTAACTATGGGAATGCAAAACACGCGGATTTGATTATCGTCAAACATAAAATGTGGTTTTCTTCTATAACTTCTAAACATTCATAATGTAATATGAATTAAAATACATACAAATTAAGTTCTAATATTTTTAACGCGTTACCTCGCGCCAACTTTGACAAACCATACTGGAATAACATTGGCACACCACATTGGTACAATGTTGGCAAATTATGTTGGGACTACGTTAGTGCACCACATTGAAATAACATAGCCAGAGAATTTGGAATAACAGAGTAAAATTTGATCCCAGGTCGTGGTAACTCCCTTGACTACCTTTTGAGACCAATTTCTCAAATTGCATAACAATTTTGTTTTCCGTTCCAGCAACAGTTATTAGACGTGGCGTTTAAAATCCTCAACACAAGGATCCATTTTGGAACTAAAGTCCAAGTCGCGTTTCATTTCAATCCAAATGTTGGCAGCGAATTCGTGTAACCATGTCGTGAGTGTTGGTTACCTAATCACTCAGTTCTTAATATCAATGAATAGTAAAATTTCGTCAGTTAAGACGTGTTGAATGTAACTAGTTGAATGAACGCCGAAACGAGCGGAAGTTACCGTTGAATAATTCAGAATAACGCCACCAGTTAATTTGATAATCCAAATGTACAAAGTTACGAGGAATTTCAAATGGAGAACCAGAAGATGCGGCACACACGTAAATGCTGAATCCTTTGTAAACGACAGTAGGATAAACAAGAGCCCGAAGACACTTCCAAGTTGAAGAGAAGCTTGTGTGCCGAAGAAAATACAGGAGAACTTACAGAGACTAACTGCAATTCGCTTGACGCTTAAACGAAGCGAAGCGTCAGACAGATGTAATGCAATGACACGTACAACAACGTTTGTCACTGCCTCAAGTTTGACTACGAAATTGCCAACTTGTTCGAATTATTTACGATTAACCCGGCATACGTGTATAAACCTAAATATATACCCAGAAGTAATAGCACGCGTAAAATTTGTTTTGGGTTACGACCAGTCGTAAATCATCAGGACCGCTATTGCTTTAATTATATCATATTCATACGGTTACGTGTGCTTTTACTTTTATAACTTTTTGCTTTTAATTTAAATGAAAATACATGTTATTATTTGTTCAAATTTGTACGCGTGATTTGAAATAAATATATAAAAAATACGTTAAACGAAATTTATTGTTCAGACATGCTTGGAACGTATTGATAACGTGAGAATGAAATTCGTAAATTAAGAAAGGTTTTGAAATAATTAAATAAACCCAACAAATGCTTTAAATACCGTGATTATTATTTGATATAATTGTTATTTTGGATAACGTTAATTTTGTTTGATAAATTGAACGCAAAACGTTGATACGATCCAAACTGTACGAAATCTGACAAAATGCGCAAAAAAGCAAATTAAATGAAAAACATTGGAGAGGGTAGTTTTTCGCGTTTAAACTTTCACTCGAATTAAGTTCACTGCTCTTGAATGTATGATGTTCTCATTGATTGAAGTAGCCTTTATTTAAATTAGTTGGGCGTTTTAGCGACTTAGAAAGATGAATATTTGTTTGTTATATTTGTACAAAGTTAGTGACACGGAATATTAGTTGTTGAAAAATAAGAATAGATTGCTTGCGTTCGTTACTCATCATTTTTCATTGGCCTTCTTATTCATTTTCATAAAAATTTATTATTCTTATTACAAATTCGCCAAACGTAATCTAAAAATGTTTGTACAAATGGCCTTCAAACTTTGTAGACTTTAATTTTTTAAAAGATGCTTCACATTAGGTACCTTTTGTTATTCCGCCTACTATTTGGGAGAAGTAACTTCAAGAACTTACATTTGCAAAATTAAACTCTAAAAAATGCTTTTCAATTATGCAAATCATGAAAACAACGTTCCAATTTCTCGAAATTTATTCCCCGACAAATAACGCGTTAAGATAAATAAATGAGAGTATATCTGATTATTATCTTTTCTCCATTTATTGTAATTTTACGTCGATAACGATATGACTCGTTGCAATAGCAGTTGACGGCATTTTTCATTTTTAATCGCTTCTATAATTACTTGTATAATAATTGCATTAAACGCGTCGTATTTGTGACAAGCGCAAGACGTAAAACGCGTTAGCATATTGAAATATATCTGTCTAAATTGCAGTACTTGGTGCAATGTGATTAAACGCGCACCAGCAAATTGTCGCAGAGATGAATCTAGATAATTACCAGTACACAGACAGCACGTTCTTCGACGTTGACTTTTGCTCCGTTTTGTGATGTCGAAAAAATTACTGAACGGAGAAAATGAAGTTTTCTCTGTTAATTAAATACCACGAGACGTAATCGAAACAAAAGGACTGCACTGGAAGCTTTTCCTAAAGGAAAGCTTTCGGTCACGAGTGTTCCGCCGGATTCATTCTGTTTCTCCTACTTATGCAGCTATCCTATTCTTTGTTCGCGTAAATTAAGAGTCCGCGCCAACAGACGATAGCCAACTTTTTACGCTTTGAAATTTGCTTGTACGCCTTGCGTCGTTAAAGTTAAAGAAAGAAATGAGTCTGCAAATTTGGAATTCGTATAATCTTTTTGCTTCTGATACATTTTTAAACGACTTTTATTAAAAACACAAACCTTTCACACCTTTAGAACATCTGGATATGGCCAACGACGCGTATGTGTAATTATACACCTTTCTTATATATTAACAAAGTTTATATTTAATGTATCTTATGTAATCGATCAATTTTAACTGTTAAATAATGTTTCAGGTACAGTTAACTGCAATTTTGATAATTTCATAATTAGCATGTGTTGTAAGTATTGATATATTCGTAGGTTAGTACACGGGAAATAATAAGTCATTAAATTTATATAAAAATGATTTAGTTTTAAAATAGTCAAAATGTGTTGGATTTACAACGAAGTATGTGTAGATTATGTACTGTTTTAGATATACCGTGTTTATAAACACAACGGCTATGTTTACTTAGAATTCGATTGTTTTCATTCAAACTAATTGATCGTTTTAATTTTACAATGTTTTTGTGTTGAATCAACACCATATAATCAACATGGTCATTTTGTGTTGGATTTATATCATTATTTTTTCCCGTGTAGATGAGAAATTAAAAACAATTGTGTTTTGAATTTAAGTTCTATTTCAATTAATTCATTTATTTTCATTAGTCAAATGTAGAGTATTTTTTAATTCCTTTATAGTTAACGTACTAATTTTTAAATAGTAAGTATATTTTATACACAATATTATAAAGAACAATTTTTTTCACTGAATATTGTATGTATATGATCATATAATTTTAGTATGAAGACTTTTTATGAATCTGAATTCTGAATCTGCAATTTTTCAAATCGTCATTAAAAACCACGACACTCGTGAAATCATTTTTATAAGACGGTAAAATTTCAAGTTATACGTATTTTAGATTTTAACCGAATTTTACTGACTAATATGATATTAAAACATATTGATTGACCATTTTTAGATAATCTTTACTATTGTCGTATATAATTGGCTAGTGAGTGCCCGTTAAATATGGTAAATTTATTATTAATCTATATAACTCCAACAATATTCATCTCACAAAGTCATAAACACGTTTTATGGGATTTATGTCTAGACTAGTAGGTTAACGTAAAAGAATAGATCTACTCTTATAAGCTTGAATGCACAATTTTAAATATATATCTAGACTTGGTGACTCTCTGTCTGCATGGAATCATACATGTTTCTACTGATTCAAAAGTTCAAATATAGGTACATTTAAATAATATACAATACATGTAATTTTCACCGTTAAATGTTTTAAAAATTAAACATTCACAGGATAAATTATTTTATAATTTATAATATTATTTTATGTATTTATTTATAATAATTCAATTACAAAACGTTTACTTAAGATTAAGATTAATTGAAGAAGTACAAAACGCTGGTTAATTGATACCACTACAGAACAGAGTTTCAATATTTTAAATAATAATTTTACAAATAATTATAGTTGTATAACCCGACAATTATATAATGTACTTAAATTAATACTAATATTTAATTAATGAAAGAAAAATGCTTAATTATCAAGTTGTTCGTTTACACTTAATTAAATATAATTTTCTTTTATTAATTAATACCATAAGTTTGAAAGTCAAATATGGTTAGTAATAATATAAAATAAATCACGACAAAAATGTGACATTACCGTCATTATTGAAGAGATCATTTTGGTACGACGTTGCATAAATTTAAACGCTATTTTTGTATTTTCATATAAAGCTAATTTTCGATTTAATACAAGTTTAAATATTTATTCAAATTTTAATTTTAATAATATTTATTTTTTGAATAAACGGGATATTATTATTTCGCTCGTTTTATTTGATAAAATCGATATTTCACGTAACAAAACATATTAAACTTCAAAGTACATGAAATGATAATGACACGGATAAAAATCATTTTTTATATATTACATACTAATAAATGATAATTAAATTATATTCTCATTCAAAAATGTATTATAAATTTTCAGTTTATATGTTTAGCTAGGAATGATACACATGGGTCATGTTATGTGTAATGTATATACTATGTGGTACTATGTATCTGTGTGAAATAATTGCGGTTAATATAAACCAAGGTTAATACCAATCGTGCCATTTCTAGCAGTTCCCAATTAACTTTTAGGAATGCATTATGTTTGATGATTACGTTCTTAGGAAATCAATGTCCACACATTCATCTTAAAAAATGATTACATGTGATAAATGATACAAAATGTAATGAATTACATTATAAATAAATAAGAAATGTAAAAATTATTTGTTTTAGGCCATTTAAATTTTTGAATAAAAATTATATTAATTTTGTATACATTTAAAAAATGTATATAATTAGAAAATAAGTAAAATAAAACGAATTGTTATTTTATCTATTTTTATCTGTTTTATCTGTTATTTTAAATCTATATTTTAGTATAATACTGATGTAGAAAAAGTTGACACATTTTTTAAGAATAGTGACGTAACTTTAGTGTTATGAACTATACAACTTCTTTTAAATAAATGATTATATTTTCAATTGTTTTGAAATAATTTGCCTATCTTTTTTAATTTAAATGCTTCTATTTATTTGTATTTATTAAAAGTAAATTATATTTATAAAACTGCGCAAATCTTTCTAAGGTTGCAAATTCCATTAAACTGCATCTGCGCGTGCGAGACATTATGTCTTGATAGATTTAATTAAAAATGATAACTTCGTCATCGTTGAAATTTCATCAGTTTATAGATTACAATAATAACTTTGATGGCAACTTTACAGTTACTTAAGAAAGTTGCCAGATAAAAAGAAGCTATCGCAACAGTGACGCGAAATGCATTACTGTACATCAGCCGGTATAACTTTAATTCAATTATTTTTCCAGAGTTGAAATAAAGTGAATGATCGGTTTTCCATTCGACTGCACCATGAAGAACGAGATTTTCGTGGGAGAAGACGGTTGACCTTAAACGTCGCTATGAATAATTTACCATCGAGCTTCATTTGGAAATTTAATTATCAAGAAATAATTGAATCTAGTTTCCAGGGTTCTTCTGACGTAAAAGATTGCATTTCAAGAGCAATTTTGGCTTTCTCGTTTGCAGCATTTTGTATAAATATATCGCGGAAATAGTGTATTAGTTTTAGTGCTTAAAGATCGATAGATCAAATTAAAATTAACGAATGAAAATTGGAGAATGGGAATTAAAGAGTGTACAGAACTCGACTGGTATTTTTACACAGTGCAAGAATTGGTACAAAAATTACTGTTCGGTTCAGTAAGCTTTATTATAATTACATAGTAAATTTAGGACAAAACAAAAATTAAATTAAAACTGTAGCTAAATTTGTACTGCAATGTTCATTAATTCTAACTGAATTTATGTATTGTCCTAAAGTTGATTGATTGATAAAGTACTATGCGTTTAACTGAATTTTTAGTCTGTTTTAGGCTAAATCTTTTCCTCGTATATATTTTAGTAGAATTATGAAAACGATGATGTGGGCGTGTAGCATAATGAGTAGATTACCGTATTAAAATTACTCAATAATAATCTATTAAAATAGAATAAAAATTAACTTTGTGTAATTGGTTTGATAATTTGTATAATATTCGAGTCATCTGAAATCGTATCTTATAAGTTACATTAAAAACAAAATTATGATTCTCAGGACGAAAAAAGGCCTTTAATTAATGGCTTACAATATAAGAACTTAAATAAATAACGTAAATAATTTTCAATATATAACTATCGAAGCCTATTCTTATAAT
>JABFQC010003990.1:0-13262 GCA_022817085.1 Psilanteris sp. ZL-2020 | reverse complement strand
TGGCATAGTAAACAAGTTTAGATATCTCAAGGATACTTATAGTTCATAGAACTATTTGATAAAATTCATTTTACCATGGTTAGTATTTATACGAGCAATTATTTTATTTGTTTCAACTAAACTATAGGACGGTGTTCAAATTAACAATCAAAGAAAATATAACTTTAATTCTTTCAGCTAAAAAGTAATGAATTAAACTATATTTTGTAGTTGAATTCAAGGATGTTTTTATTTAAAGGGAAAAAAATATTATTATTACACTAATTACAGTTACCCAATGATAGGATTTGAACGTACGACCTCATAGTTTTGAACGGGAACTATTGACCACCAGTTATTAAACTTTCGTGAAAATTAAAGATATTTAGATATATTTAAGATTAACTTGAAACACGATGTTTATATGAATTAAATAATTAAAATTTAAATTAATTAAAGAATTAAATTCAACTCAACTAGCTATATAGTTGAATGAACTATTAAAAGAAATTCACGTAATTGATTGTGTAGTAAAACCATCTATATTTAAAGCATACATTGACTATCTTTTAGAATTATATTAACAATAAATAATTTGTTTATTCAGCTATTTATTAATTGTTTCAGAAAAAAATAATAGTTTTATTAACAAATACATTTATAACTATGAAATATAGTTGCTCACACTCATTTTTTTCTGTCAGTGAACGGTTTGACAAATTAAGCGAGTAAAATTGTTTGATTATTTAACAGTAATTGCAACTATCAAATATAAAGCGAATCACAAATTTAACCCACGTCTCTTTCGAAACTTTAAATTATCTTCTCTGAACAACAAGGCAATTCATAGCAAAGTATTTTCTTGATAAAATTTACCCCTGCAAAAATTGGAGTACATTTTGGAAACATCGATTCTAAGTGGGGACAATCATTTATACAATGAATTTTATCGTTAGACGTGACGAAAAAACTAACGTGACATAAATACGTTGTTCTAATTCTATAAGGACACGTTTACACAAATCAAGAATGATATTTGTTAAGAAAAATTAGCAAATCGAAATACCGACATAATCCAGGCAAGATATAATAAAAGGAACATCGAGATATAGATTTCAGCGGGTCGTTATAACTAAAGATTCGTAATGGTGGTGCGGGAATATCATTTTGCAGTAATCTGGTTCATTCAAAAACGGTATCCTCGGAACAACTCGGTCGTGAAGCAGACTCGTTTTCGGGGCAAAATAATATTCTTTTTCGGTAGTAGTAAGTCCCTGCGGTTCATGATTACGATAACGATGATAATGAAAATGAAGGAGGTAACTCAAAATACTACATTGAACAAGCCTGCAAAATTCGACGACTGGTTAAGAAAGAAATGGGATTAAACATAAAGTATTCGTATAAACAAGGATAAAACAGACAAAGAAAATCGTAGATAGGTACCTTAGCGTTTAGATATTCATTCGAAACTCCAGATAAACGGGCTGCACCATAATCATTAACATCATTATCAGAATACGAATCAGGAAGTGTATAAGCTTATGTACCCGGCAATAAATAAGATAAACGGAAACAACATTGGTTTATTGTAACCTCGGATTCTAATCAAACCCGCACTGAGCATATATATGTATATAAAGCGAAAATAATCGTTGCGTACCTTGTGATCCCCCATGCATATGTCTTTTCCGATGATCCCGTATTGCACTGCATCTGGGGACGATACCTGAAACGAGAAACGTCATTACGTAACGCTGGCGAAAATTGAAGCTTCGAGCTCGCTGCGCTCGTTTGTTTCCGTCGGAAGTTCGAGTTCGTTGAATCCCGTTCAGGTTCGTTAACTTTGTTAGACTCTTTCCGATTCATTAAGTTTGTTTTCCAAGCGTCAAGTATCGCTGGTCTCGTGAACGCCCGAATCACGCGATAAAGCGAAATTCAAAACCCATTTCTGAACAAATCGCTTGTTTCGTTTGACCATGCACGGTGCTCAACTTGAATTCGCCGTTACGATTTGGTCGCGTACGAATTACGAACCAAAATTGCACCGCGGCAGATATCACGATTGCGATCGTGTGTGGTTTGTAATTCAAATTACACGCAGAAAAATGTTGCATTAAAAATTACTGAAAGTTCAGTAAATATTAGGAAAAACACAGTAACTCACGGACAGAACAAAATTTCAGTTAGAAATTACCGAACTTTTAAGTAAACATTGATGAATATTTGTAAATATGTACTGAAAATTCATCAATGTTTACAGTAAAAGTTCGGTATTTTCTGACTGAATTTTTGTTTCGTCCATAAGTTACTGTGTTTTTCATAATATTTACTGAATTTTCAGTAATTTTTAATGCAACATTTTTCTGCGTGTAAGGTGAAATTGAAACCGATTAATGCCAAATTAAGGAAGTTTAAGAAAAAACGATTATAACACAATTATATATTACAATAATGATTTCAGCCGACTTTATCACGCCAGAAGAATAATAATTGTAAGTAAAATTATTCTTTTACAGATTATTGTGGATGGAAGTTATCACCGCGTTTCTGAGGTGTGAAAAAAAACGCCGTGGCAACTTACAATAAAACTATTGCATATATAAATTGTTTTTCAAAGTAGATTATAATTTCGTACTTAAGAATCGGCTGAAATTTATTAGCTACTTCAAATAAACAATAGAATTATACAAAATAGCAAAACCCTGACTCCGTTGCAACAAATGTTCTATTTTATCTTAAAACTCAGTTTTTGCGACTCACATTTTCGACTAGTGATTTAGCAGTGGGACTGAGCAAGACTCGATCGCACCAAGCTGGTACTCTGGTTTGCATGAATTTCGTGCTCTCCTTGACGTCTTCTTCGAATGGATAGCTAGGAATAAACTTTATAGGGAATTCAAAAAGTTTTCCTGCAAAATCTAGTAATTCCTTGTCGTACTGCCTTAGCTGCAAGCAAAATCAGTTTTGATTGGAGTGAAATTAATTTCAGAGCGATTTAATTCTTATTTAAGATAACGGATTGTAAAATTATATAACCAACGACTCGTTATTGAACTTACTTTAAAAATTGGTTATTAATTTATTAACTTTAATCATTTTACTACCGGAATAATTAACATATACGCTTTTTTTATTATGCTGTCGATTCAGGTTTGCGCGTATTATTTATGAATCGATCGTTTCTTAATTTTAAAACGACTGTTCAAATTATTACACCGTTTGATTCGTACAATTCGAGGACAAGGAGTTTTCGTTCTCCAATTGCTCAGCAAAATTATTAACAAAAAAGAAATAAGAAATAGAAGGAAGATATGAGATAAGGATAAAGGAATGAAAGAGATAAGAGGAGAGAAGTCGTTGAATCGGTGAAATGTGAGTGAAAGTAGGATAAATTTGCGAAACATGCTATATTTACCCATTGACCGTTGTCTTCATTGAAGACATGCTGATGCTCGTAATGTGAGAACTCTTTTTTGCCTAATGTCAGGACGAGATCGTCTTTCTTGTTTCGGTATTGCACTTTATTAACGACACCTTTGCTCGACAGTTTGTCCTCGTGTGTATCCTCGGTAAGTTTCTGCAAATAAAAAAAAATGCATTTGACCTAAATATTCGACTAATAATCGTATATCAATGATGCGTTAATAAACTCAAGACTGGAACTCTGATTGGATTGGATATTTGAGCAAAGAAGGTAATAATCATTTTTTGAAACGAAAACTAGGCTTTGGTAACATGACACTTGTCTTTACGTAAAAAATGTACTTACTTGAATCACAGCAGAAGTATCAGTTCGAAAATTAAAATCTCCAAACATAAAGTACGGCACGTTTTTATACTGATCATTGTGGAATTTATCTAAAGTATGTTCTAGAGCTACTCTTCGTGTTTTACTGTATATTGATGGAAACTAAAAAGATTAAAGTAAATTATTTATGAGTTAAACGTATAGTCTTAATTGATACGCGTGTAAATATCAGCTATGATGCTTCCGACGCATTTCAATTGTTAAAATTTAAAAAAGTCATTAAATTAATTGCTTTTTAACCGAAATAGTCAAAGAAAAGCAAAATCCAAAATAAAAGACAACGCGGAAGAATTGAAAAGAAATTGGAATAAAGTATATATAGGATGGCAATATCGATTGCAATTTGTTATAGGTAAACATAAGTGAAATAAATACAAATTTCAAATGGGCGCAAATTTCGTTCGAATGCAATATTGAAATTGAAGAACTGAAACGTTCGTAAAATCTAGTTTTAAATGCTATTCAATGAATTCGAAATGAGACCAACCGTTTCCATGGCAATTAAATTACTGGCGTCGTGAAATAGGTGAATGTTAATGAGATCAAATACTGTTCCACTAATGTTCCATCGCGTACGTAAGAATCCCTTCCTGGACCATCTGCATTCGGGGAAAAAATGCTGGGGAAACTTCGCTTTTTCTTTGGTACTCACTGTCTCTATGTTGCCAGAGTGCACCTCTTTTCCATTAACTGGTACGAAGGTACATTCTGTAATGGTCGTTATTTGTTAGCAAAGTTCATATTGTTAAAACTTTCTATTCAATGAAAATAAATCTTACGTACCAATGAAATCCCACAACATTACATCTTTCACGGAATTGTGTATAAAATAAAAGTTTCCGAGCGCCTGTAATCGATTATAACTGATTACTGTTCTGTGTTACAAATATAACAAGCAATGTGAAAAAATAATAATAATAACAATGTTGGATCTGAATGAATTTTTAATAAACCGACATCGCTACTAAGACAAGTGTCTTAAATCTAGAAATTTTCGTGGAAAAGTCGTAAATATAGTTTAGTAAATATATGTGACAGAGAATATCTGAAAAAACTGTGTTCCTAAAGTTTTTTTAACTATTCCTCTTTATTGAAATGAAAATTTTATTTTAAAAATTAACACTTATAAGTGTTCTAAACAGCTTCAAAATACTTTTTTTTTAAGATATTAAGATACTTTTAATAGCTTTTGTATGAAAATGTCTTGAAGTAAGACATTTTCGTACAGTCGATTTTTACAGTGATTTGATTTCGATGTATAATAAACTGGAATATATTAATTTGTGCTACAGAGTTCAGTAAAATGTTCTTATTAATAATTACTCGAAATATATACACGGAAAGAATATAGTTTTACCATTAAATACTATATATTTATACTCGACATAGGATGGAATATTTAAGAATGAAGATATAATATAATCTATAATACTATATAGATTACAATATAATATATAGTAATTTTTCAAAGGATGTTTGCAATACTGAAATTAAATAAGGTAAAATCTTTATTTTTAAATGGTCAATCCTAACGTATAGTAATATTTTTATATATATATATACTAATTTTTGATAAAACGTTCTTTCCGTGTATCGAAAAATGAACTCATACGATTTCATTCATAAAATATATGCCATTCGGTTCAATATTCGACTTGTTAAACCAATTTAGATGAATTTCGTACTTGACCTTTCATAAATTAAAATCAGATTAATTAACGCGCAGTTTAAATACGTAATAATTCACATGAATTTAAATGAAATGTAAATATTTCGTGTTAAATCTATTATAAACTTTAGTATTAGTAAGTTATGATAAAGTGAAACACGAACAAATCTATTTACATCTATGACGTAATATAGATCTAATCGCAAGTATATATCTTAAATTAGATTTGCGCAGATAAAGTCGCGTTTAAAATGCTTCTTTTAAATTACATAAATTTTAAACCCGAAAAATGAAATGCGTTGAGCTTGTTCCAATTCATATACCGTTTCAATTAAAACACACCTGAAAATAACATAAGATCCATTCGATTGAATCGGATCGATCGAACAACAAGACGATTGAACTAATTGTTAAATATTTTAATTGCGTTAGGAATTAATCAGACATTAATTGAACTCTGAATCATCGAAATGGCCGTTTTGTTTATATATATATATGTATCCGATTCAATTTGTTCTCAGTTTATTATTGTTCGATTCCGACCAACATCAGATCCCGACGATTCTATAAGCATGACTTGTCTGATCTGCAAAGCAACGTTACCGTGAAATGTTCCGTAGAAGAATAGTCCTCGTCCAGGAAGACCCGGACTTTGTCGAAAAGCCTCAGTTCCTCGGAAGACATCAGCAACCTGACGAGCAACAAAAGAAGTACATAAGCCTATAATCCCAATGCATTAGCTGTCAAACCGATGACGTTAAACGCGTTTCTGCAACTCCCAAGTTGACATTTGAACGGCTCAAACGAACGCAAAAAAAACTGGTTTTGCAAGTAAAACGCGCTCATTTGAGCAAATATTGATCAAACGCGCGTAACTGCACGTTCTTCCATCTGGCCACCGATGTCTGATCAGGTTTTAATATCAGTTTAATTTTAAACAACTCTAAATTATTGATTGCGCCATTATGTCCTTACGAGATTTATTCAACGGGCAAATCCTTTGAAGCAGTTCAGTCAACTATACGTAGACAGGTTATTATCTATTTTTAATGTCTTCAGGGTCTTCCACATAATTTTATGTCACGAACGATCTCGCGCAAGTAACCCGTTTTATTTATCCATTCTTTTTATTAATGCCCCGTCCGCGTAATTGCTTTTTAGTTGATTTATTTATCAAGGTGAAATTGACGAGGGTTGCATTATAAAAATGGACACGAGTAACCCAAGGCGACACTTTACCCCGGATACGTTTCTGAGTGACGCGTTCGATTAATGAGGGCGATGTATCGCGGGTCAAAATCAATTTCAACAGTAGACCGAAAATAGCCAACATTCATTATGAAATTAGTTTAATGGAAAATAATGCTGTTAGGGGAAACCTTTAAAGAAGCCCTTAACTTATGTCCGACACGCGAATGTGCAAATGGGATGGCATATGATTGATACTTATATCGAGGCGTGCGTAACGTTCGGAGTTAACAACATAGTCAGTTAGCTGTTTATACGTGATTGTTCGTTATGGCTTTCCATCCGGAAAACTCAGCGCGTTTAAGACTTGACATTTTCAGCTGACCATCTCGAGCCAAAATGTTAAGCCTCCGTTGAACCTCGAAAAAACGCAGAAATTTGTTTTAATTTCAGTCTTCTTTCAACCTCGAAAAGTGCGGAAATTTCCATTTTCGTTGAAAAGAGGTTTAAAATTCCGACTCGAGTTGTAATGTTAAAAGTGAAATATAATTGTCATTCTTACACTGTAAAAATAGGTGTCTTAAATTAAGCCATTTTTTGTAGACAGTTTTCAGTCGTTCATTTACAAAATCCGTTTGGCGACAAAAATACACTGAAAAAAATAATCTTACAAATTTTACCAAACTAGATAATAAAAGCAGGAAAAGTAAGCAAAAATGTAAATAAACATTAGATAATATTATTGTTTTTATTATTTTTTTGGTAATATTTGACATATTTTTGGAATTTTCTAACCACAATTTTCCTCCTTTTATTATCTAGTTTGGTCAAATTTGTAAAATTATTATTTTCAGTGTACATGCAGAAAAATATTGCATTAAAATGACTGAAATTTCAGTAAATAATCAACACACAGTAACTCACAGACAAAACAAAAATTCAGTCAGAAAATACCGAACTTTTATTGTAAACATTGAAGAATTTTCAGTATATATTTACAAACATTCATCAATGTTTACTAAAAATTTCGATAATTTCTAACTGAAATTTTGTTTTGTTCGTGAGTTAGTCTATTTCGAATAATATTTACTGAAATTTCAGTAATTTTTAATGCTATATTTTTCTGCGAGTAAGACACTTGCAAGACGCCTTAGATCATACATAACCTGGTCTCCTGTAAATTATTGTACATTCCATGTATCTTAACTATTAACATTAAAAATATTATTATAAATGAATAATGTCATTTATTTTTGTGTACTGTTAATAAATAAAAACACTGAAAAATAATATATTTTAATTAAGGCGAATTTAAACGCCTGATATTTATTCGGTATCTTAAAACCGTCTTTTCGTGCAAGTCACATGGCGCCTTCATTTAAGGCGGTGATGTCTTAAAATAAGACATTCAAAAGGTACCTGTTTTTACAGTGTAAAGTCGATTAACTGCGAGACGAATAGGAGTATTATTTGCATATCCCAAAATAATTGCGAAGCTGTTTCAAATTCGTAGTACAAAAAAAGCACTATTTGCCCGGAAGAATAATGCTTTAATTAATTAAAGTTTGCATTGTTTAATTACACTTTTCCCGTACGAGAGCCCTTTGTAACGGAAAAAAGAACTCTGTTTCTGTTTTTTTCACAAATTATAAATTTAATTAAACTTTTTACAATTCGTAAACGAACCGCAACCTTTACAGTCGTACTTTTTTTTACTTCGAAATAATTTGTCTTACAAACCGTTCGAGTTGCACGAAAAATATGGAGTACTTTCATAATAACTTTATACAAAGAGAAATAAAACACGAAATCGTCGTGTCTACGACTTTAAAGCATTTAAATGTATGAACTTAATTATTGGAGTGTGCAGTGAATAGCTTGGGCGAGCAACATTTTCGAATTATACGTAAATATAATACAAATTAAAACCATTTTTATTTTATGCCATATATAATTGTTGTTCACTTTGAACCATTGTGTTTTTTAAATAAAAAATGTTTACCGCGGTTTGCGATGATCATCGATGATTCAATAAACACCGTAAAACTTAAATGACTGTTAAAAACCGACAATTGTAAAATATGAAATGTTCAAATACAGTGATTGTTTATTACAAAAAACATACGATACACGTAATATATTATGTTCGTGAAAGAACTAATTAATTAGTTTGACGAGACGACGACAAGGAAATGTATTAATATTTGACAAGAATTGTTGTGAATAATACAACGTCATTTTGTTATGGTTTTAATGTAAATTTTCTGCTTAATATTTTCTGCGTAATTAATTATAAAAATTGTGTACAAAAATGTAATTTAAAAGACACATAGTTGGCGGTGAACTAGTTGCAAAACTAAAATTTTAATTAAAAATATTTCCTATTTAAAGAGTGGATAAATCCTGCTGCGTTATAGGGACTAAACTGCTGCTTATGGACAATATTAAATTATTAATGTTCTTAATACGTAAAATGTATGCTCTTGCTAAGTACGTTATAAATTCATGTTAATTTATGTCGAATAAAAATTAAAGTAATAATTTAATGTTAGCGAACAAAGTGAAATAAATTATATCCTTTTACTTTAACACGAAAATGAATGCAACATTGTACACAGCACATTAAAAATGTTGTATATATGAAATAAGTTACCTTTGTAACAAAAAAAAAGATAAATTTAAATTTGAAATTTAAAAGTTCAATTTCCATATCTACATTTCGTACATTAATTAATATGAAATACATCAACATATAAAAATATATATAATAAAATTTATTATTCTGTCTGTTATTTTACGACGCATGTATATGAAATATTTGTTTTTGTTTCTTTAACAAAATGTATTACGGATATATATTTTCTTTTTTTGATGCAGTTTTATTAGATTATATATATTTTCATGGTTTATAAATAAAGAAATAAGATATTTTATTATCGTAAAATAACAATAATATTTTTTTTTCATTTAGGATCGTATAAATATTATAAAAGCAAATAGAATTGATGTAAAAACGTTCATATAAAGTATAGTATCTCACCTGACGAAGTCTTCGACATGTCGCATACTTTGTTCGTAATTTTTTCCACCTACTTCTTGGCAGTGCAAAGCTATGAATTTTGGATCTAATCGAGATATTGTCTGAAATGAGATTTTTTATTTGAAGTAAATAAATCAGATCGTCGTTGATTTGTCTGATATTTTCGGAGTACAAATAAAACGTTTGGTACAGAATTATCTTGTCAGTTATTTGTTTCTATACTTAATCCAATAAATATATTTGAGTGAAATAATATATAAGATTTTATATTAAATATATACTGTAATTAATATAAATTTCATAAAATGAACAAAGTTTTGTGTTACTGGAAAAAAACAAATTTGTACAAATACATTAACAAATATAACTGCGAGTTCATTTTTAATATTGTTTAAAATTTTTCATTTTCACGTTGCATACATTAAAATACAAAATTATCAAAGCAATTTTTACAAATTAATGGCTTAATTACAATAAATACTCACTGACAAAAATTCCTCGGTCCATCCTTTTAGCATAACGCTAGGCTGAAAAAAAAATTTTTAATAGTGAAACAATTTTAAATTCTTGTATTAATTAAGTTACGAATCAAATTTATATGCAATTAAAAAATATTTAAAAAGTTTAATACAAAAATATATTTTTAATTTTCGTACTATTTTTGTGTATTAGAATCAAATAAATTGTACCGTATAATATCTCATTTTTGCTCTAATTAATATTCGGAATTATTATTTTTGAATACATTTTAATATAAATATACTTGTGTAAATATTTATATCATAATTGCAAATTTTTCTTAAACATTTAATCAGTATTTTTCGTAATTAACAAATTTATAAGAAATTATATTTTTTATATAAATGAAAAGTATATGTAATTCGTTGTATATTTATGATAAAAAAATATATATTAATCAGTAATTAATAGCAATGATAAATAAATCGAATATTAAAAATTATAATTATGTTGAATGTATTTTAAAAACAATATAATTGTTTAGACATATTTATACCGGATCCAAAATAATTAACAAATGGAATGACGCGGACGCTAGAATCTGATAAACATATATGTAAAATGTAATGGACAATAATTAACAAAAACGTGGAGTTGAAAATGAAATTTAATGGAAAGAATTATGCCAAAAGTGTGTATATAATTTATGTGGTGGCAATGAAGTTTATGTCAAAGAGTAATTTACCATTTTAAAATTGTATAATAAATTATTTTATTTGATGCAAGTGACGACAAAATAAAATTAAAATATTAAAATTAAACATAAATGTTACTATTAAATTAATGTATGTATTAAAACACCGTATACATACGTGCATAATTTATTATTACAAATTGATAGTCAAATTAATATTCATTGGTTCACCACATTGAACATCATGAAAAATGACATATAGAATTAAAAAATACAATTTTATAACGAAATTATTCGATAAAACTCTACCTTTAACTAATAATTTTTACCTTTTTCACAGAAAAATACATTAATTAAATTTTCAAACAAAGTTTACTTTATTATATATATTCAAATTTTAGATTATATTTCTCATAAAATTGTATTGCAATACGGTATATACAGATATATTCAAGAAAAATTTAAATAAGTAATTCTTCATCTACACTGAGAAAAATTTATATTAAAAATTACTGTGCCAAAACTTTATTCTGATGCGATGTTTGTCAACACGTAAAAATGAATAAATATCGTAAACATTATTTCGATTTCCCGCTATTTTTTACTTTAACGGTAATCATTCTTTGTTGACAAACATCGCATCAAAGTACTGTTTTGGCACGGTAATTTTTAATAGAAATTTTTCTCAGTGTACGAAAATCTCTTTTCGTTGTTATACTATTTATGAAATCACAATTTCGAAGCAGATAAAAAATATAAAAAGAAAAATAGTTTCAGACAATTAAAACGTGCAATGTTATATGACTATTCAAAAAGCAATATATTAACTATATTTTTCAACAAATATAAAATGCAATAAAAATGAATATTTAGTGAAAAAGATCTGCTAAATGGATTAAAGTGTAATATATGTTATCTCAATCAGCATAATCTACAGTTCTACCTAAAATTGACCACCATTATATCGTTATTGAATGATACACTTTATACACAAATACATTAATATAATAGACAATAAATCCGTTTGTTAGTATGTCATTACCAAACCAATAAATTATACTTTTAACTTTATTAATAAAATTATTCAGATAGAAATATTTCTGACTGCTGAAAACAAAAATTAATAACAATCATTTTTATTGTTTATAATTCCAATCTTATTATTTTATGTTTTAAGTAATTAGACTTTTGTTTAAGTATTATCAATTTGACTTTTATTAGTTGTACTTGTATTATATAAATATATTGTTAATAAGTACTATTTATTGTTTGTAATTTATATAAAGGTATGCAAATATACTAATTTGCAATATAATATTTGGTTTTAAGACAAACAAATTTAAAATACTTTTAATACATTTATTCTGTTATAATTCATTTGCAATCCAATAAGAATTAAATTACTTTAACACTATAGCCATTATCCAATTAATTGTTTGAATTAATTATTGCTGAACATTTTTTAATGTTGATTTTGTATTCACATTTTTTATCATTTTTATTATATTATCACTTTTCATACCGTTTCAATGTCTATAACGAATAAATAATGCTTATAACATGTTAACTTTACAGAAACTTTTTATTTTTTTAAACTTTTTAAACCTTCCCTTGTGGAAGCATAAATCATCCAAAACAATTCTTAACGTATTCTAGTAGTTTAGCGAAATATCTCTGAAAGAATTGATATTTTCTTGAAAGATAATATCTAGTTATAAAACAACGAAAATTATTTCGCTAAAATACATATTTTTATTCGTAAAAAGTATAAGTTTCGTTGGCTTTGAATTATTTTGGTTTTATTCATAATATTTAATTGGATTAAATTAAATTGAGCGCCATCATATTGAGCAATAAAATGAATATGCGAATTGGCGCAAATCTATAAAATACACAGATTTGTAGGGCGTTTGACAATTGTTATTAATTAATAAATCAATATACGGCCGAGGTACAATTGAGTAAATCCCCTTTTTAGCGTTCGTTAAAATTAAGTTAGTTAAAATTCAATTACGAATTAACGTAAATTAAGATTGCAGCATACAAATCATACGGACATTTATAAAACCAACTAAAAATACAACGTATCAAAAATTTATGCAGCACGAAATATGACAAAAATGCATCTGTATTTTCAGTTCTCTAACCTTGATATCTCTTAATTAAAAAAAAAAAAGAAAAAGGAAAAGAGAAAAAAATACAAGTCAAAACGCCGACCATGATTTTCAAATGAATACGTAACACGATTTCAAAAAAAAACCATTTGTATTATAAAAACCATTTTGATTAAAAAGATATATGTGTATATATATATATATATATATATATATATATAAAACCAATTACCGACAAAAAAAGGAAAAAAAACAAAAACACGACAAGGAACAAAACACAGATTAGCGAGAAACACAACTTTATGACC
>JABFQC010003989.1:0-13263 GCA_022817085.1 Psilanteris sp. ZL-2020 | reverse complement strand
CATAATAGTTTTTGTTTATAAATGCTACCAAATATTGAGAAATAAGTTTTTGTGCTTGCCTTAACCATGCAGTTACATTAAATTTTTATTACATTGTTTTCTATGTATAATGTAAATCTAAAATGATAGAAAAATACATTCATAAAATTGAAAAATCTAATATTACTTACGACATCGTATGTTCTTGTAAATTAAATTCCATGATTTTTTTGATCTTGGATTTCGTTCACTTAAAGTTGTCTGTATGGACGACCTGTTAAGACTAAACTTACAATATAATATTATAGCTTATATATCTACTATAGATAGAAAATACTTTTAAAAGTTAAAAATACAACTGATTATTATATTATATTGTATTATCTTAAACAAATGCTCATTTATCTAGAAAACAAAAATATGCTTAATGAGATTTTAATGTGAAAAAAATAAACATTTTTTTAAAATTAGTCATTAAATATCAGATTATAATTCTACGGCAAAGAAAGCTACTTTTAGTCTCAAATGCAATTGGAAATGAGTAAACTATTTTACTAAAATTCAAAAATTAAGAAAATATGTGGGATTAATATCAAATGTTAATTATAATTATTAAAAGATTTATTATAAAATGTTAAACATTTTAATAGTATTACTTTAATAGTAGTATAATTATTACACGATATATTATAAAATGTTCTAATTCATTGTTCTAATATATTACTATTTACTATAAAACTATGTGATTCATAGTTTTGTAGACTGACTTTTTGTAATGAATTGAAAATGAATCATTTAATAACAAGCTATGTTTAAGATTAATAGGCGGTCTTGTTGAAATATTACAATAATTATTTGAATATTAAGCATAATAGACGGGGCATATACAGTTAGTTACAACTGCCTAATCACAAACAAACATTAAAAACTTGTTTTACTTAGAATATATATTCAATATTTTAAATATAAAATATTATAACATTTAATATTATTATAATATTTCAGTTTTTTAATATATTAGTTATATGAGGCCGATGAGGCAAGGTTTTTAATATTATAAAATTATATAATTTATATATTATATATATAATAAATATTTCCGGAGTTTACGTGTTTCTTTGCTCGTTTTACAAAAAAATTGCATGACGATCAGGGGGACTATTCTCGACTGCGACGTACGTTGTACGTTGCGACGCACGACATATATGAAGATAATCTCAATAGTAGAAGCATATTAGATAAATGTGGATTGCGTTTAATTAATTAATTTAATTAAGATTTAATGTTGTTGTTTAAATAATAATAAACGAAAATGAAAATTATTTTATTTTTATAATATTGAAATTAAAATTTTTTATCATATTTGAATCATTTTTATCATTTTTTATAAATTTTAATCATTTTTTTATAAAATGTAAAAAAACTAATTTAACAATATATTAAAAAAAATTCACAATTAAATTAAAATATTTATAAAAATTTAGAAATTTTTTATTAATAAATATGTATAGGAAGTTCAAGATAATTTGCCCCCCAGGCCAGTGACACTATAATTTTCTTGTACATAATAAAGCTTCGAGTGAAGTTTGGATTGAGGTTACGTTCCCCTATCGCTTATGCTATGTCAAGCAGAGGCACGTCATTTAAAGGAAACAATAAATAGTTCATGTTGCACATATATGCTCCTTATTGAAGTTCAGTTCATCAATGTCACAGGGGTAGTAGAATCTAATCACTGAACCATCACAAGACTTCTTGTATACAAAAATAAAATATACTCAATAAAATAATAAGTAGTTAAAGGAGACTATCAACAAGTCTATTTAGGATTGAATCCATAGTATTCACGGTGAATCATTGGTTCATCTACACTTCTAATACGACACGAGAGTCCGAATCTCGGGTGTATAGTATAGTAAAAGTTCCGATTGATTTTTTTTAATACAGAACTTACATTAAAAAATTGGAAAATTAGATTATGATTAGACGTCAGTATTATAATTGCTGAATAGATTTTCACCAAGGATCGCCAGTTACTTTTGCAAAAGTAACTCAAGTAAGTCAATTAACTAATGTTTTATTCAAAATCAAATACTATTTAGCAAATCGAAACACGTTCTACACATGAAGCAGAATTATGATTGGTTTCTGTCTGCAACAGATTTAACATGCGGAATATCCAGGCAAGGGACCTAAAACAAGGCATTTCGACGTATTGGAGTCAAGTCCTGTAATCCAGTAAATGCATTATTTTCCTTGTAGGTGAAATTGGCTTTTTTCACTTTACTGCACTGAAAGAAATAATTCTGAAAATGTTACCATACTATATTGTGAACATGGGATGAAAAATGTAAACAAATATGATAAATAATGGTTAAAACTTCAATAAATGTGATAAAAATTACCATACAATCTGATAAAAATAATAATATTTTTATGTATTTATTTAAATTTTTTCCCTTTATCCGATGTTTACAATATTGTCTGGTAAAGTTTGTAGGATTATTTCTTTCAGTGTGCTGTGTCGAAACTTTCAACTAGAACATGGTATTTCGACGTGTTGGAGCCAAGTTGGGGCAAAAATTCCAAAATTTAAGATTGAGATTGTTTTCCACACTTTTTCGCGTGGATTTATGACGTATTTGGGAGTCTAGAAATACTTAGAAATTGCAATTTTCATGATTTTTTTAATTTTCGTTAATTTGATATGTGGCATTTAAATGTACCTATAGCTATACGTATCAGTCGATAAAGTGAATATTTTTACTAAAAATATGCTATTAAGCCATAAAATGAATGTTATTCACCGATATACTTAGACTTGATAAATTTCATGATTTTTTTTATTTCGTAATTTTGGTATCTCGTATATAAACGTAAGTATGGCTATATGTATCGGTCGATAAAGTAAATATGTTTACCAAAAATGAAACCTAGCATACAAATTGGTTGTAGGCAAAGAGCAACGATGTTTGATTAACTCAAACTTACAATCCTGACGGAACCCTCACTAAGGGTCGCCGCGAGACGTTGCTTGCTCTTCTGAACGCACACTTCACCCAAGACAGGGTGGAAAATGATACAGAGCATGATAATGTCACCCCTTTCACAATGTAGAAATTGCAGCGTGCAATAATACGTCAGAAAAACCGTAAATGCCCAGGACTGGATCTTGTAGAGAGCGAGATGATGAAGCGAGCCTTTGGGGTCATCGGTCAGAATCTCTTAGCAATCTACAACAGGTGCTTGAACAAGGGAGTCTTTCTCAAATCCTGAAAGTCGGCCAACGTGCGATTCCTGCTGAAATCTCTTGACAAAGACGAAAGTAAATTAAATTCGAACAGACAAATTTTGCTCCTTTCTATAATAGATAAAATTCTCGAACGCTTAATCGCTAAGCGCTGAAGCCAATATTCGAACGCAATGACTACGTGTCCGACCGTCAGTACGGCTTTCGAATCTTTCGAAAGCTTTCGCAATTTTCACAAAGAAAATTTTGAAAAGTTTCAAATTAAAAATTCAAATTTATTAAAAAGTTAAATTAATCTGTCAAATTATATTGAATTAAGTATACGCGTTTTAGTTTTGGTTAAAATAAATAAAATTTTCAATTGCTATGTGAAAATAACGGACAGTTTTGACTGAAATAAATGCAAAATTCAGTTAAATTTACTAAATATACTTTTGAATGTAGTATATTAGCTTATTATTGTATATAATAGTATATTATCAGATAAAAATTCCACATGGCACAATGTTGGCGCAGTACCAATGTCGGACCAGTCGGTTCTGGTAGGCAGTAACATTTAATCTTGGCCCATCCCTGGACTGATAACACCGTATATGGTATGGCCCAACAGTACATTTGTACAGATTCAGTACTGGCATTTCTACTAGCACAGTACTGGTCTACAAATGGTTTCTTAGAATGCCATTGCTGATTTAATTCAGAAACATTACTTATTTTAAGCTAGACCCAGGGTTATTTTTCAATCAGCTCCTTACCAGCATGGTACAAAAACCACAAGGGTGCAACATTTGCGTGATATGCGAACATATATTGGATCAGTACCAGCACCCGATAGCCGGGTGCCATTAATGGCATTTAATGAACCAATATTTATATATTTATTTATTTATTTTGTAGAATAAAACCTATTTTAATATTATACATTAATTTATTAAAATTAGTAAAAACGAAGCATAAACTTATAATTAAACATCCCATGTGAAAATTCAGGATTAGCGCAATATACTGGCGCTATGCCGGATACTGATGCCTGTCAGTTGGTAATTGTCTCTGCAATAAAGGAAAACAATCTGATTGAAATATATAATTGATATTAATATTCGATGACATGTTTTATAATTTCAATTATAGATATAAGAAATGATATTTTAATAAATTATAAAAATGCAGTTATGTTTGGCATTATAGAAAAAAAATCTCAATTTATACCCAAACACTACAACTTGAAGTATACAATAAGTCAAATATGGTGAAATAAGCGAAATATGGTCAAATTTGTAAATGACAAAAATGAAATTTGATGGCAAATGATTTAAATTTTATATATACATATAATAAGTTATATTATATTATAATAATGAAAACATGTTTGGCATAATAGAAACAAATCTCAACTTATATTCTACCACCTCAGATTTGATATATGAAAAAAATAAAAAATTGTCAATGTTATAAATATCATAAAAATTAATATTTGAAAATAAATGTGTAGCAATTTCATATATAGATATAATAAATGATTAATTTTAATAAATATATTTGTGCTTAAAAACTTGTTCCTTTGTTTTATCTTGATTCAATATATTTCACTCAATATTAAGTTTTTTTATGACTATGAGGAACTAAATATTAAAAAAATATTTTAAAATATTTTAAAACTGACGTTTTAAGTTAGCAATTGACATACACAGTACATGTCTGCTCTAAGTTAATAGTTTTGTCATGTTTTGTGTTTATTATTTATTATTAAATGACAACAATTTTATTGGCACGACTAAACAACACATTTATTGTTTTTTAATCAATTTTAAATACATAACTTAAAACTGTGATGTTATTATTTAAGCCCTGAAAAGGTCAACACTTAGTTGACGAAACGTAGGCAAAAAAATCAAAATCACAAATAAAAAGTCTTAAAAACATGAAATAAATATTTTTTTAATATTTAGTTCCTCATGGTCATAAAAAAACTTAATATTGAGTGAAATATATTGAATCAATAATAGATGATAATTGATTAAATTTTAATAATTAAAATATGTTTAGCATTATAGAAACAAATTTCACTATATCACCTGAAATTGGAAGTTTTGAAAAATGAGCAATTGTAAATGTCATAAAACTTGTAAATGTCATAAACATATAACATTAAAAGGAATTTGTTTGAAATTTGAAATTTTATATTTTAATATATTATAAAAATGAAAATATCTTTGTCATAATAGAAAAATGTCAACTTTTCAAAAATGTCATACCACCTCAGATTTGATATATGTAATCCACTTTACTACAATATGAGAATGTCATTATATTTGTTTTAAAACAATATAAATCTATTTTATAACATTATAAGTTTATTTTATTTTATAATAAACGACTAATAATAAGTTCATTCATCCTTAAAATATCTTTAATAATCCTTAAAATAATTCAATGTTTTTTCAATTATAAATTTCATTGTAGAATATACTGAATATTTATATATTGTAAATTATATATTGATCTAATCCACTTTACTGCAATATGAGAATGTAATTATATTTTTTTAAAACATTATAAATCTATTTTATAACAAAATAAGTTTATTTTATTTTATAAACGACCAATAATAAGTTAATTAATCGTTAAGATATCCTTAATAATACTTAAAATAATTCAATGTTTTTTCAATTATAAATTTGATTGTAGAATATGGTAATTTATATATTGTAAATTATATAATTATATTTTTTAAAACAATATAAATCTATTTTGTAACATAATAAGTTTATTTTATTTTATACCCGACCAATATTAAAAAAATCATCCTTGTATTTTAATTTTTTGTTTTAAATTGCTATAATATCAATTATTTTCATTCATAACATTTTTATTTCTATTGCTCTGGCTACTCCACTGATAGCCACATTTATATAAATATATACATTTTATATAAATACGATGTCAATGATATAGCTAAATATTTATATATTAATCTTATTCCTCATAGTAATGTAAAATTTAGATAAATCTTGTAAACTTACAACAATACTTCTATTATATGCGGACTATTATAATATGCGGACACTATGCAACGCAAAATTTGCTCAAAGTCTAATCAAAGTGTGTTTTCATGAAGAAGTTTCATTAAAAATGACTGAATTAAACAGTAAAACTGCTTGATTTTTAAATAAATTATAACAAAGATTCACCACTTTCTACTATAAAATTTGATTATTTTAACTCAAGTTTTTTTTGTGTCACAGTTACAAAACTATACCCAGTAATTTTTAAAAAAAATTTTGTCTGATTGTACTAGTTTATGGTTTAAATATATTACACCTGAAATACAAAAAAAATGTTTCATAGGTTTAAATTTAAATTTTCATAGGTTTTATGCGCTTTAAGATAAGATTTTGCCACGGGTTCTTATCAAATGGATATCGGTTATCACCTATTCAACCACAAAATTACACTATTTCTTGATTTGATATTTTAATATCAAATCAAAATTTGAACGCGAAAACGGTTATAAATTTCGAAACAGAAAACACTACCATTCACAATTATTAATATACGCAACGATAAATAAGTTAAACAACACTATTTTTCTTAAAAAATTAACATTTAATTAATTACTTAATTTGAATTTATGAAATTAACAAACAAAATTTAAAGGATAAATTAATTATAATTGACTAAAATAATGAACGTCAAAAAACAAAGAAAACGCAAAATGAAAAGTTCTCAAGAATGATCTTGAGCTCGCAACAAATCAGTATTATAAGAAATTAAGAAACTAAATTAATGAACAAATTTATAAAAACTTAATTTACCGAAAATCTCCCACAAACCATTTAAATCGATGCTCGAACTCCTCGCTGCTCAATATCAATCTCTTTTTTATTATAATTTTTCCGTTTGGCCTACGCCACGCAATCTCAAAAATCAAATCGTTTTCTTCTTTATATTTTTTATTTTTCGGCACATTCGCCACGCAACCTCACTCTCTCAATCTCCACAAAAATCTCCCTCAATCTCTCAGTCCGAGCAAACTTCTCGACACCTTCTTAAAAACAGAAGAAAAACGATCTAGAATCGATTAATCGATTCGTGGGGATTTTCGGTAGTTCAGTTACTAAAACAAAAAAATCTAGAGTCACGCCGCGATGAACTCTTCATTCGAACCGGGAATCGCATCCAGTCCGACACTCCTAACTTCGCGAAATCGCTTTTCGTTCAAGTCGGGACTCGCATCCGACTTGACACTCCAAAATCCGTCGTCGTGAAACCTGACCCTAATCGAGGGCTTTTCTGAACGCGCCCGCTCGACGCTTGAAAAGCCACCGTCATCGTTGCTCGCATGACGTTTGTTTAAGTTAGTCCACATAATAAAGAGGAGGTTATGGGAACATCAACAACAGGGTACATGAAACGGAGATAGAAAGAAAAAGGATTAGGATACTTCCAATAAACTCAACATTCTCGAGAGTAGGTCTCATTTCTTTTCCAAAGGGAATATTTTGTAACATGCATCAAATGCAATGTTACACGGTTTAAATAGTTTTATAGGAATAAGTCAACCTTCGATATCCAGGTGCATTAATGATATTATAAATGCAACAAGTCAACGAGATGTTATGAATAAGTGGATTCATTTCCCATGTAATTACGAGGAATTGATAACGTCACGTAACAAGTATATATTTACATACTAATTTTTATAAAATCGGTTACGGGCTTGGGTATGTACGTGGTAGCTCAAGAGTTCAATTCTTGTTCAAACTTGGTTGTTTTTTTTCAAGAATTGAACTCTTGAGCTACCACGTACATACCCAAGCCCGTAACCGCACGGCCACTCTGAGAATGACTATCAGAGTGAAATTTCAGCCGAATTTGCTGTGATAGTCATTCTCACACTCATGTGTTGTTCACATAGTCGCCGTGGCCGTGCGGTTACGAACTTGGGTGTGTATCTGGCAGCTTCCACAGTTTGATTCTTGTTGAAACTTGCGTGTTTTTTTTTATTTCAATAGCAATTTTTATTTCCTTTCTGGATTCCTGGCTAAATTCCTTTCTGGTTTCCTAACTGGGATCCTATCTGGTTTCCTATTTGGGATTCCCTTCTGGATTTTTTCGCCTGGGGTTAGGGCTCCAATCAGTGAGGTCGTTTCCATTGGTAGCATGGAAATCCCTCGACCTCCATCACAGCCTTCTGAATATTGTGATGTTGCAAATATGTTGTGGTGGGGATCAAGGGATTTTCGTGTCACTAGTGAAAACGACATAAAAAAAGTCATCAAAACGACATCAATAAGTCTCAAAATCGACTGACGTAACCGCTGTTCCTCTATCCGTAATAATCCTTCTGGGATTGCCAAATATTGCTGACTGTTTCACCAGTTTGTCAATAACTTCAGCTGCTCCAGTCGATTTCGTCGGATACAGCCATATAAACTTTGTAAAGGCATCTATCACTGTTAAAATATATTGGTAGCTTTTCTTCGTTGTTGGTAAAGGGCCTAAATGATCTAGGTGAAACGTGTCGAACGGAGTTTCACCTTTATCAATTCAAAAAACCTTCCGAATGTCCACTTTTCCGCTCGGCCAATATACAAGATATGCAATTCCTGACAAACTTCTCGATCTTCGATCGCATTCCTTCGAACCAATAATCCCTTTTCGCCAACTGCTCTGTTTTACTCACCGAAAAATGACCTTGGTCATGGCATTGCCGTATAACAGAAAATTGCATGGTATTAGGCACCATGATTAACGTATAGTATATAATTTAGATTTTTGTAATCTATCTAATTGATCCTCAATTATCGGCAATGGGTATAGAGTTTTTATAATTTTCGCATTAATTTTACGATAGTCTATACAGATACAGATTTTTGTTTGCACTAAAACAACTGGACTGGCATAATCCGAAATAGAAGGCCGAATCACGCCCTGATCAAGCCAAGTTTGAATTAAATCATCTACTTCTTTCTTTTCGCTTACCGAGAATCTACGCGGTCCCTGATATACCGGTATGTCGTCCTTCATTACAATATTTACATCCATATCAACATTTTTAGTTTTATTCGGCTTATAATTTTCAATCAACTGTATAGCTTTTTTTCTATTTTCGTAGACTATATGCGAGGTATCAATACCATTTATTCCACTCGTTACACAAATATTTGCAATAAAATTTTGCTCATTATCAACAATTTTCGAAATCTTAACACTTCAACACAACAATTCGTGTGATAACTGCGCATCATCAATCACATTCAACTTCACAACAAAAACAACATCAATTGACATTCTCGCAGATATTCTTCCTAATGTATTCATTTTGTCCGAACCAATTCCGCGAAATTCCATCGTATTATTTTTATCTATTAATGGTGCACCGATTTTAAAATAAGTTTGCCACGAATAAAGCTTAGGTCGCTACTTGTATCAACTAAACATTTCAATATTTTGTTTTCGATTATCACATCCTTGAGGCACTTATCTACAACAGACTGCGTGGCATTATAAACTTTATTTTTATTTTTCGGACAATCAATTGCTACGTGTCCAAATTACTGACAAACAAAACATCTCCTACCATCTATTCGATTTGGACAATACTTTCAGATATGTCCTTTACTACCACAATTGAAACAAACTATAACCTCTTGTTTATTATTATGTCTATTTTCGCTTTGATTATTTCTCAAACTACTTTTAACGAATTTAGAATTTAAATTTTTATTTTTATTTTATTTTTAGTTAGTTTTACTTACTACTTTTTCCAAATGAATGAATTTATCTTTTAACTCGCCTATGGTACTTGCACCATATGATAACACTGCTTCCTTAAAGTCAGTTAATTCCTTGACGGACATTGGACCTCCACCAGTTCCTCTTCTCGACTTTACTATTTTGGCGTATTTAGATCTAGCGGTATTTCGTTGATCTCTCCACCACTGTTGAATGTATTATGCATATAAAATTAACATTTGAAAACGTATAAAATCTGTTATTAAAATGTTATGAGCTATAATGATGACATATTTTTACTTCTCTACCATTTCTATAATCATCTTTTTCAGTGTAGTATCGTACTGACGTACTATACCATAGATTGTATGTATTATATGAAATTACATAATGCAAGTCTTAAAATATCGAATGTTACTAAATGTATATGTCTAATATATTATATATAATACGTATATAATTTTTAAGATAATTTACAAAAATGCTTTATATTATAGTATAATATTAGCGTATATAAGCGTATATAAAAGTATATTAAAGCAATAAAAAGTCTCAAAAGTATAAGAAAAAAGATTTGTTTAATTCTTTTTTTCTGTTCCTAATGGTCATTTTAAAAAAATTATATTTATTTAACTGGATAATATTTAATCATATTAACATGATATAAAAAGAAAACAATAACTTTTAAACAAGTATTTGAAAATAATTAAAATTGTATAATTTTAAAAGATGTAGAATTATTTCTCACATTCAAAAGATGAAAGATTAATGATGAAAAAGTTTCAAACGCTTCAAAGTTTATTAATAAAAGTATTTCAATTTGAAATGACGAGTATTTGAAATGAAAGTATTTCAATATCCCAAAAAATAATTATTGATTAACAAATAATTACATAATTGTACCTATTTAATTTAAACCTTGTCATTGTTTTCTTTGATATTGATTGATATAATATTAATCAATTATAATTGTTTAAAACATTACGTTACTAAATTTTGGAATTAAAATAATGACACATTGCAAAATTATATAAATATGTTTTTAATTGAAACATTAATAAGATAAAATATATTGCCAAAATTGATTACATAAAAAAACACATAACCAAATAACATTAAATTAAAAAACGTTGATAAAATTACATGTTTGAAGTTTCTCACGTTGATTTTTCAATGAATCGTATTTAAACAAATAATAATGATTTTTTTACAAAGAAAATGTACACTTTTCAAAATTATTAATCTTAAAAATATAATTCAATTAAAAATTATTCTTATCAAAGTAAAATTCCACACGATTAAACAAAAGTTGATTAACTACACTTTTTAGATTCGTTGAAATTCAACGTTTAAACTTCCTGCACATATAAAATTAACATTTAATACTAAAATAAAGTAATTCCAACCTTTTCTAAGATAAAGTCATAATTATAAAAACAATATGTTGTTTGAAATAAAAAAATATTTTTTCTTTATATAATTACAGTCAAATATCAGTACGAATATTTTCTGCGATCGGACACTTCCGGTATGCGTTACTGGAGCTAACAAGTACCGGTAAATATCGTTGAATTTTGAAATAGTAATCTTTGAAAAACAATCAACAAGTGTCAGATATTTATATAATTATAAAAATTATCAATTTTAATAAAAACCTAATATTTTTTAATTTTCTGCCTTAATAAGAAACAAAATTAAAACATACGAACCTTAAATTTAAACATGGAAATTAAGTGGCATAAAATAAAATAATAATATTGCACAAAATATGATACATATACTCACACATATCATAATAAACTAAGAAAGGATACCTACTCTAGCCCACTTGTCACTTTCTTTGGATGGTCCAGATTCATCAGTGTTTAACGCTTCAGCCAATTCCTGCCAATCTCGTTGCCAATACCTTTTTGAATAACTGGCATTAAATTTTGAAATGATCATATTTTTGTTATGTTGTAAACATTCTATGATCCTTTCCTTTTGCTGTTTGGTGACAAGAATATTTCTTGATGATAATTCCATCAAATGTACCTAAACAGGATTATCATTGTATTTTAATTTTATTCTAGGTTTTACATTATTAAAATTATTAAAAATATGTTATAAAATTATGAAAAAATAAATTCAACATCAATTTAATTTTGACAATGTTGTATCTACTTTTCGAAAAATTCGAGTAAATTCTTATATCTAATAGTGTTTAGTATTTCACATGATTTCGAGTATTTTATGTCGAGTGTATATTATTTTTATATTTTTAGACACGCTATTAAAATAATTATAAAATACTTACTACTACTGCTAATAACTGCAAATGCGTTCTTTTTTTTATTGAATATTTTTTCTTGTGTAAAAAAAAGAAATTTCTCCAAATACCACTTGTCAAGTTGATAGGTTTGTCCGGTTTGTCACAGATTGGTCACAGATATAAACATATAACATAGATAGCCAACCGACAACGCCAAGTCGAATTACGTGTCAAATTAAAACACCGATTTAAGCTTTAACTTTCGTCGCGAATTGACGACGACGACAGTCGCGATTTTCAGAATAGGCCTCTAAGTAGACAACTTTTATTATGGTAAACAAGCGAGATAGAAGATATAGTTAGATGACGAATCATCCGGACTGGGTTTACTATATTAACATTTGATTTTTATTGATTACAAAAAATAATATTGATTTTTAGAAAGTTAATATTTTGAAAATACCTTCATATATACCTAAAAACGTTCTTATTTTATAATTTTTAATTTTAATTATGTTTACAGCTTATATATGGAGTCGTAAGGAGATGCTTCTTTTATTAAATTTATATAAAGAACAGGAATGTCTATTGGAAAAGGGTAAACTATCCGTTAAAAAATTTGGAATACAGTTTCTGATGCACTACAAAAAGAGGGATATCCTGTAACAGGACAAAAATGTAATTCAAAGTTGCAAGCCTTGAAAAGGCAGTACAAGAAAATCAGACTATAATAAAAAGAGTGGAAATTCATCTACAGTGTGGCAATATTATGAGGTATTTATTGTGTTTGTCTAAATAAAACTAAATTCAATATAAAATTATATATTTTAATATTTGTTTTTTAAATCATTCAATTTTTAGAACTTATTTATTACAATTTCATCACTTTAGTTAACAGAATTGTAGGGTTTTAGTACTATGTCATATATCAGTTTAAAGTAACAATTTTAAAATAGTATTTCAGTATAATTAAATGAATTAAAAGTCATCTTTTATTTGCAATAAAATCTACTTGTGTTGCAATATATACACTTAAGTACTGTCT
>JABFQC010003988.1:0-13265 GCA_022817085.1 Psilanteris sp. ZL-2020 | reverse complement strand
GTATTATAATGTATAAATGTGACTCTTATATGTTATTATAAAATAAAAGTAATGCAAGATATAAAATTATAAAGAAATTGGAATGAAGTAAAGGAAATCAGTAACATTTTTTCTAAATTGCAACTTTCTTTTCCATCATAGACATGAATATATTAAAAAATTGTATCAGCGAAGTAATGATATTTAAATTTAAGTAAATTCGTAATTAAACATTATTTTAAACAGTAATTAAACAAATTTGTAAGATTATTTTTTTCAGTTTATTAATAATTGAATTGAAATCATTTAGAATATAGTAACTAAAAAAATTACTTGTAAAACTAACACCCACAGAGTTGCAAGAAAGTATTGTATTCTCAGACTTATAGCAGTATAGTCTTGATAGAGCTTTGGTGTAATAATTGCGTAGCACCAATTTTGAAGGTTCTGTGCTTATACAAGCGCATACGACTGTTATTCATCAGTATTCGCGGAGTGCTGAAAATGCTATTTGACTATTGTATCTTTAATTAGTTAATCTGCAATATTTGCATAATCTCATTAAACAATTCCGGCAAATCTTGTGAATTGAGAGAATATTAATAACGATAAATTCATAACTGTGGTTGCTTTTTTGATGTCTTTTTATCCTCTTTGAGCATCTTTTTTTATGATTTAAAAATTAATTTAATGTTTCGTAAATTAAATTGGAAAATAAGTAATTTTATAATGTCGGTCGTCACAAATCATTTCAGATATCATACCGAATTGAATAGAATAAAATTTTTGCTTCGATTTTGTGTTTGACGATAATCTCTCGTTTTTTAATATATAAACAAATATAGTATTGCTTCTTATGTATAATTTTAGTTCTATTAAACAATTCAAATGATTTGCAGATACAAAAAATTTCATTGCAGCGTTACCGTAAATTATAAGTTTATATAATGAGATGGTTGGGGGAAACGGCCATCTTATCTTCTTTTTATGCAATTTTAAATATTTTGCAAATGGTATTTTTGAGGAGTTTCCTCAAAACGATCGTCATAATTAAAGGAACTTTTGAGGACAGACCTGCAAAATACGATACTGGGGCCATCCAATCTCGTACGTTAATTTTGTTAGATTTTTTAAAGGGGGGTTGGGCGCGTTTCCTTGTTTACTTAAAAAACAATTTTGAAATACGTAATTAGGCGCCCAAATGAGGATTGTCTTGAAAGGTGGCGGAGGATATATCTAGTTATATCTGTAACACATATATTTATCGCTGTGACATCGTATATTTATGAGCTTATGTTCTCTTTAATTGGACATAATTGATTATTAATTATATATCTGCATTGAGAAAAAAGTTCCCATAAAAATTGCTGTATTTTTAATTAATTTTACCATATTATCTGGAAACGCTGGCATGAAGAACATTTATATAATTATTTACCAGTCATTTATTTGTAAGTATTAGAAGTATTAGAAATTTTCCCGAAAATATGGTAAAAAGTTTCAGTTTCGAAATATTTGTAATCAAATAATTATATAAAATAATATATATTTGTAAGTATTAGAAGTATTAGAAATTTTCCCGAAAATATGGTAAAAAGTTTCAGTTTCGAAATATTTGTAATCAAATAATTATATAAAATAATATATACATATTGTCTTTAGGTTCGCCTTGTTATACGTATATAAAATTTTGATGAAAAATTTTTCTCAGTGTAAATAGATTATTATATGTATACAATTATAACTTAAGTTTACTATACTGTTGATCGAAATGTAATATTTGTGTTTTAACGCTCGTTTACGAATGTTTTAAATATCTATATATTTTGTGTCTTCTTTTCAAATGCACTGACATGAAAAACCTGAATTGTCATTCTGTCGGAGTTTAACTTGCTATGAAGTCGCTCGAGTTTCACTGTCACCCTGCGGCAGTCGTGTATGCTTAAAGGTATTATAATCCCCGAAGACGTTGCAATAACAATGTGAGAATGTCCATTAAAATTTACCATTGCTTAGTAATGTAAAAATGGCTCAATTGATAATTGAAAAATATTATTTTTATTAATTTATTGCCTTATAAAAATCAAAAATAATTACTGTTTGAATTATACATTAAAATTATTAATGATTAAAGTGCATATATGTGGGTCAGTAATTAATGCTGTATTCGAAAAAAAAAAATTATGTTATTTATATGTACAGAATGTACATATTAATTTTAACAATTTAATTGAAACGTACATATTATTTTATTTTTTTACTGCATATAAACAAATGGAGTAGCATGTTTGACAAAAGTAATTTCATTGAATGAAATCGAAAAATGTGCATTGTAATTAAAATAACAATAAAATAACAAAATTTTGATTTATAGTAGTAATTAAATTTAATTAATGTTAAGATCCTCCTTTATGTTTATAATTTAATAATACTGACAATGCAGGTTTTAAGCGTCACAGCATGCACTAAAGAGATTAATTAGATATATTGTTATTTATTTCAGTCTCCATGATAAGACTGTTTTAGTAAATAATTGATTTGTATTAACTTGTAAACAAAATGTATGTTTTAACTGAACAAAATATGTTTCATAGTAATTAAGTAGTATTAATTAGAGACACAGTCATTATTTAAATTTATACAGAGGGAAAAGTATACCTAAAATTGACATGTTTTACATATAAAATTACTATATTTTACGAAAAAGGAGACGGAAATGTCATGTCCATGTATTAATTTGATTCCAATACAGTGTAGGAATAATTAAATATAGGTGATTAATATCAATTTGTATAAATATTTTTTCAATACAGTTATTTATGTTTTTAACATTTTACAATGAAACTTATAATAACGCGAACAAAAAATTACCATACTGTCTTGAAACTCGACACGATTGATAGAAAAATAACTTTCGTCAAATAAAATAGTTTTTAACTTTATTTTCATAAATTTTTCTGTTATATAATTATGAAAATTAAAAAAAATCATCCCAACTTTTTTAAAACGCTTTAATTTGTTGTTTATTTATTGTTTATTTATCAAATTCTTTCTTTCTTCATTTCAATTTTATTAGCAGTAATTAATTCTTCTTCATCGAGTGCTCCAAGATATTATTGTTGCATCTTTTCATAATTGTAATAATATAGTTTTTAAAGAGTTTATATATTACTATATAAATTCAAATTTATATACTTTACAGTGTAATATTTGCTACTTTGTGGTAAAATATTGTACTACCCTAGATAAAGAAGAAAATAAACAGAAAAATTCAACTAACCATGCATAACATATTACCAAACTGTGTGTGACATAACTAGTCGCCTAAATATGGTTTGTCCTCAAAAGTGGTGGAGGGAAGATATATACACCCAGGATATTAAAATTAATTTTAATTACAATTAAAATTTATAACTATAAAATACTTAAAATATAATCGATTGTTTCAGATTAAATGACATTTCAAAATCAAAATTTTGATAAACGTATCAAAAGTCGAGAGCAATAGAAAATTACCTTAATTGATTAATAGAAATTTTCGGTATACTAAATCTAGCTAGTAATATAACTTAATTAAAACCATGCTGCTACCTAATTTTCGTTTGTAGTGGGATTCACATTTGAATCAAAAATCTAGTCAAACGCGATGTTTCCAATCATCCCTTTTCATCAATAATTAATAGTGAATTGAAGGGTTAAAAATGATATTTTTTTAGAATATCATGGACCTCTTTCACAGACTTTTTCAATAATAATATAAAAAAGAAATATTTGTTTACATATTTGTTTACATTAGTTATTCATGAATATATGAATGTTATTTTATCATGTAGTCAAATTTATATATAAATTTGAAGAAATTACCATTTTTGCATCGAAAATCAACAGTTTTCTATGATAAGTTTTTTATGACAATTTTGTTTTCATAAAATGAACAAATCATTTTTGTGCTACTTTAAGTTTGATATAAAAGAAAAATGAAAATTCTTATGGTTATTGACAGGACCTTGAATCATTCCAATAGAAACATTAACCAAAAGGAAGTTCCTGATTAGCTGGTGCAATAGTAGGCAATTGCAGTTTTACCCTTAAGATAATGATCTGGATCTTACATCTATGGTGCAATAAAAACACAAACCACATAACACGGAATTAAATGCTCATTTAATACTGATTTAGTAATTAATTTTTTTAATTATAAGCGCTGCTAGTATAAGAAAAACTAACTGCAAGACACAATCCTGATATTAATCCAAAGGTAATTAGTTTTTCCAAATGTTCAGTATTTTAATGTGTTTTTACCGTCATTTAATAAAAAATAAGTTTTTAAAAATACATAAACATTAGAATTTTTATTTTGGTTGTAAAATTACGATAATTTATGTGCTTTATATAAGTAAATGCCCTTTATCATTTTCCCCAAGGGTCGGCAATGTATATATATATGCACTTGTGATCAAATAAAGATGTTATTCCAAATGCACGCTTTTTTGTGCAAAATTTTGTAATTAAACTAACAAATCTATGACAGTTGTTTATTAATTCAAAATATTAGAGTGCAATTTATTTATAAACTGTGTAAAGAAGTGTAGACATTTGAATACGAATTGTCATCATAATTCTAGTTGACAAATTCTTTCTGCACTTGTTGCATTAAATATTTATGGATAAATACGAATAAAATATGATTTATCTCTTCAGTAGGATGTATGGAAAACATGCAAATATGAAAAAATATGAAGGTAAACATTTATTTTAGGTTAAGCTGAATATATTGTTATATGATACTGAATATTAATTGTTACATCAGCTCTATTATTATTGTATAAATATTAAATAAATAAATAATTTTAATACCTTCATAATGTGTTATATAAATAAATCCACTTTAATAAAATTCATTGTTCTATAATAATAAATTATAATGACTTTATAAATCATGTACATTTTAAGTGTCAGCTTATCATAGTAACACAATGTTTATTAGCGTACATTATCATTTTTTAGTTATTACATAATTTAACCTTTTTTTCCCACATTTCATTAAAATGATATCGACTATATTAATAAGAAACCCTTAATCTATAGGATGTAAAAACTGAACTGAATTACTTTACTTATTTGCAGTGTATGCGAATTTAACTATATCTCATCTCATAAAATAACAATATGCTTTCAGGGATTATGATAATGATACAATAAAGAATTTCTTCATTACTTAACATTCAACAAAGTAATTTAATTTCTAAGTATACAATGGAAGTTGCAAACACTAAACGAACTAACTTGTTATGAGAAAGGGTTTTAAAATTTTGTGAGCGCGCACTATACACAAATCCTTGCAGATTGCACTATAGCATAAACCACATAACAAAACTTAATTTTACGAAATAAAAATTCAGGTAGTTAAAGAAATAAAGTAACTCTCTTTTCGTAAACTTTACATTTTTCTCGATAAAGTATCGAACATTTATTGCTACTCATTGCGCAAAGTGAAATCTTAATTAAATTGTACTCATTCTTAGGGGCGATGTCATTTTATAAATAAATCTCACGATCAACGGTAATTACTTATCCTTCAATAATAACATCGAAACAGTTGTCATTTTTATAATTTATAGCAGATTTATTTCAATTTCAATTGATTATGCTTTTATTGTGAGTAATTACAATATAATCTTTTTGTGTAATAGTTATATATTTGAAAAAAATCAAAAAGAAAATATTCATAATTATTGAATATAGGCGATTAAAAAAATTGTTTTGAAAAAGAATGTGTTTGTCGATAAATGTGTTTTTAAAAAATCATTTATTTCATGCCACCCGTAAATACATTTACAATGAAACACACACAATTAGTTTTGTTTATTTGCAAATATTTATGGTGCAATGTAACAATACAGTTAATGCAGATAATTAAATAATAAGTATAGTATGTATTGATTTTCGATAGAACATAAATAAGTGGTGTCAAATAGAACTTTAATGTACCATGCAGTCTTTTATAACGAAAATTTATATATTAAACAGATATAATAATATGTTGTTGAAGCGAATCTCTATATTATAGAACACACTTTCATAATTCTTATAAGCCTGGGTGTACTGATTTTTAAATTCTTCTGGGGTATATGCACGTATATAATACGTTATAAATAAATTAATAAAATGTCCTATTATTCCAATTATTCCTATTATAGTACAAACATGCAGTGCATATATTTAATTGTATAATATATGTTTATTTGAAGAATATATAATTACATATATACATAATTTTTTTTGTAAATTAATTTGTATAAGTTTTTAATGCTTCATACAAATTTAAGTACATCAATTTATAGAAATACATATTACAAAACCGACAACATGTGTAAATTTATTTTGCTTGTTAATTTTTTAAGGTTATTATATGTATGAATTATATAGTCAATCATTATTTAGTAAACTCTCGTGTTACATTATAAATATAAATATATATATTTCATGCATATATCTATAAGAGTAGTAAAACACTGTTAATTGATTATTTCCTCAATAATAATTCTAAAAACGAAGCAATTTTGAAAAATCAATTTCTATTTCTAATCAAGTTTTAAGTTTAAAGTTTGAAAATCATCAGACAATCTGAAAAAAAAAACGTTAACGACAGTTTGTATGCTAGACAGAAACAGTAAGGCACACGTGCGACACAGTAACTTAACAGAACAAATTGCATTGTAATATTGTAGAATTGTATATAATGGCATAAAAAATGTTTCTTTATTAAATTCTTTGCCATCGATTGCGTTCGATTAAAAAACTAATTTATCTTAGTTGCCATTCGTTATCAATGTTTTATCAATGTAAATAATTGATTCTCGCTAATTATTTCTTTAAAACAATAAAGAGGTAATTAGTTTCTGTAAAAATTTAACTCGAACAGGAAAGGTTAGAATGTATTAAACCGCGATATAATTATAGTCATCTGCAATCATTTCAAGTAACATTGACACATTATGAATTGAATAGTGAGGTATCATGTCTGCAACAAAGCGACCACAAACTCAAACAATTACTCTGCTCCCTCAAAGGATAACAAACGTAAATAATCTTAGTGTATGTTCTGCTTTTGGCACTTGCGAAATGAGAGTATCGAGACCGTAAAATTTACGGCTCTAATTCGTTCTAGCAGCATAAAAATTCTGTAAAAATATTTTAGCGAAATCTGTGGATTCAAAAGTTGTGTATTATAGTTTTAATTAAAAGTTTTCCATGAGTCAAGTCTAATAACTTTGTTATAATTATATTTCTTTTAGCATTAATTGATTATAAGTTTCATGTTTTTTTATATTAGCAATCGTTGAAATGATAATGTTAAATGTATAAGATTATTTACATATATACGACATATAAAATAGTTAATCAATATCATGTACGTTAATAAATTTCTAATATACAACGTGCAATGTAGTCGTAAGTAAGAAATGTTGTTGTTTAAATAATAGATTTATTAAAATGATAATTTAATGACAAATCCTATTTACAGAAATGTCAATCAGGAAGTAAGTTACCTAGACATTGGTTGAAAACTTGGACAGTTACGCTGATGGTGTTCGCAAAATTTGTTCTGGTTTGACATCCGACCTTGGCGAAGTGAAACTTACCACATTTTCCATCGCTGTCATGAAAATGCTTTCATTAATGGTGCCAGACAATAGCCAACCCACTTTATCAACATCGTAAACAGTTTCATGGAATATCAAATACATATCGAGGATTCCGTTAATGCTGTTGACAGCAAACTTAGACCTTAAATGTTGTCATAATTAACTTAGTCAGACCATTAATATTTCAAATTCGATTGTTGATAATCTAAGCAACGATTACAGCAATTTGTAATGAATTGAGTTATTGAAATGAATCAAAATTTATTTCAAAATAAAATTACCTAAAATGACATTATAGTATATAATTTTAAATTCAAAATGAGATCATAATGGAATGTTTTGTAATTAAGTATTAATTCAAAATAAAATAATCTTAAGTATTGTGAGTATTCATTTTATAATTAAAAAAGATTATGTGTCAAGTAAAATATTAACAAAAAAAATTGAAATAAAAGATAAAATCTTAAGTAATAAAATTAATAATTTGTAGATTAATATTAACTTTAAATTTGTAACTAAGTTCATTTTTGTAATTATGGCATAATACTTGATTAACTATAATTTATATATACATATGTATATACATTAATACATTTAAACACTAAATCACTTTATATAAAACGTATATTTATGTAATATTGTTATGTAATTTTTCTTATTTATTGTATAAGTAAAATATAAAACAATTATTTTCCATGTTAATAGTTTAAATATTTTTAATATGTACGCAATTTTCTTTTAATAATTAATTTAAATATTTTTTTAATTATTGTAAGATGTTTACTAAAATAGGTATAATTTAATATAAAATTATTTATACGCCCAAAAATTTTTACAAGAGTGTAAAAAATTAAAAAATAACTAGATTGTTTAATATAAAAGTTGAAATTTATTTGAAAAAAGAAAAAGAAAAAAAGATAGGAATAGTCGAACACATCGAAATCAGTTTTGCAAAATAGAGCTACGGAGTAGAAGCAATGAACCGAGTAATCTGAAAAGACATAAAAAGGATTTTGAATTTATGTCATACGAATTTTAGTGACCTGTATTGAAGTACGGTTGCAAAAGTTCGTGAATTTCATTCGTTTCAGTTACGATTCGTCTAAGAAAATCAATTTTGTGTTGTAATGTGTAAAGATTTAGAAATTCGATAAATTAATTTTATAATAACAAATTTATGTTTATCTTAAAAAAAGTTAAATTATTAAATTTTGTAAATAGGTTTTTTATTTTAATAAATAAAATTAATACGGTTACATGAAATTATTTTTGTTTGTCTGGTACATTTTTGTAACTTTTTATTATCATCATAAAATATCAGCTATTTAAAATATATATTTTATACCGTTTTTGTCAATTTTCACAAACGTGAGTTTTCATCGTATACATCCTTTGTAATAATATGCATTTTAAATATAAGCTTCAATATAATTATTTTATATCAATTATATCATATTTAAACGTTTTATTATATAAACCGAATGGAATAACAATTTATTCTGTTTTTATTCTTAGTTTTATTCTAGAAACATAAAATTCATAAATAAAATATATTAAATCTATAATTAAATATTAGTAATATACATAGAAGAATTAAAGAAGTTTGACTGTGAAAACATACTGTTGATTTTAAAACACATATTATAATACATAATATGTAATTAATATTTGCAATAATGTGTAACGTAATAGTTTAAATTTTTGTTTGTATATGTTTTTGAAAGATTAGATTTTTTCAGACACGAAAATTTATACTTTACAAAATAATATTTATTAAAATAGGTTCATTAAAGAATTATAAAAAAATCCATAAAACATTTTGAATGTAACATACACTTAAGTACTGAACTTGTAAATTTTCCTTAGACAATTCTGCTATCTAGCGACATAAATCTTTACATTTATTCATACACAAAGCAGAAATTTTATACTCTTCTTAATGCAAATGTATAGTCCTGTTTTGTAACATTAATTCTTTAATTATAGAAAAAAAATTCTGTAATTTTATTAACAATTAAAATTTCTTATAATTTCGTAACATATTTTTAATCCATTTATTATTTATATTTGATTCTGTTAAAGAGATATTTTAACGTTAAAATATATATGAAAATCGCGAAATATTTTAATCCTATCATATATTTGTTGTAATAAATCATAACTGAATGAATTTTATGTTATCGTTTAAATGTTCAATATTTTGACAGTTTCATGAGTGATGAGTGTATTTATAAATGAAACTTAGACTATTTGCGATTAATTCCGTTGAAGCTATAATACAATTAATATTAAATGCATAAAATATATTTAAATTCTATAGACCTAAAAAATTGTCATTAAATGTAGCTCTTTTATTGTTTATAATAATAAAAAAGTATAAAGAGTGTTAAACAAATATTTGATATCAAAATAAGAGAATATTATTCTGTTGGTATTTTTGTTTTATTTTAGTAATATTGTTATTTATTAAAGCTGTTAATGAAATAATATATTAATGTTTTTTTAACTTTTCCTTCATTTAATTATTATTGCCAATATTATTTCAGATAAGAATTATTTGTGAAAACGCGTATGCCAATTCTATTCATATCGATAGATACTAATTTGATTTTATATTTAATAAATTACTATAATTCTGTACGAAACTGATGCACGTTATACTTTTCATACTAAATTCAGCATGGAAAAGAAAATATATCACAAATTAGGAATTTTACGGTAATTCTATAAAATAAATCATAAGTTTAACGTAAAGATTTTTAACATACATAAACTCGAGTCAAAATTAAATCTATGCAAATTTTATCGGTAGCAGACTATGAGACAGACGATTTCGATAATATGCCTGTATACTGTATTGTGGTATATTTCATTCATAAAATGTATCATAATATTCTATCTCGTTGTTAAACTAAATTTACATACATTGTAACGGTTACAAAACAAATACTCATTCTTCAAGTTATTAATCAAATCTTTTATACACATTTAAAAATGCTAAAACTTTTTTTTAATGAAATTCTTTTAAATAAAATTATTATAGCAATTATTTTAATTCATAGTCCCAATCTACTTTGAACCATTTCACAAATTCTCGATAACAAACAAACAATAATTTCATTTGTACGATCTACTACGTAAAATAAGTGCAACAAAATACACTAACAAATATTAACTTCCAAATTTTACCATCGTTAAATAATAAATAGTACGATTCACAACAACGTAAATCAATGAATTTTCAAGAAAATAGTTGAATCTACTCAATTTGAGTTGCATGCGTCTAACTCTATATTTGATTTAAAATAATCTAATTTTATCATTTCATTAAACAATTAATAGCATTGTATTAACTCGTATTAACTTGTATTAAATACGTTTTCTATAAATCCATTTCATTCGACTCTTAAACTTTACTGGATTCAAGTTACATTTATCGAATTCAATTCTACGCCTATCAATTCTACATTGTAAACCCAATTCTGTAAAATCACACTCATATAGCGTAATTTTACACATTATGTGTAAATGTTACACGACGTATGTAAAATTACACAGCTAGGTGTAGTCAAATATAACCTCACTTTTGAACGACATTCTTTAAAAGTAATTCTAAATGCTTTCACAGTCGTAAGTTTATTTAGTTCACACTTTTCAAAAATTGTTGTGTTTAAATATGGATCAAATAATATATGCTTGCTGATTTTTTGATTCCTCACTGTGTGGATCTAGCTACATAGTAGTTTTACACACTGTATGTAATAAGAATATTACATTTTTTGTGTCACTTTTACACTTACTGTGTAAAATTACACTCTATGAGAGCGATTTTACAGAACTGTGTTTACAGTGTAATATTGAGTTGCAAATACCCCAACGATTATTTTTTAATATATTGTCCGGCGATTTGTGACAAACGGCTTATTAACAATAACCTCAAATTCCAATTTCGTTCACTGAACGCGGCTGCCTTTTTACCCGCGCTACCAGTTACGCTAGCGTCGACGTTGCCCGTCGTAGGACTTCGCAGTAACTAATGTCATATTAATTATAGAAGATGCGCGTCGGTTTGACGCGTGTTACGCGAGAGCTTCCTTGCGCGCGAAAGTAAAAGCCCGGCTCGCCGGAAATTGGCGTGGAAATAAATTCGTACGGGATGCCGATCGGTGGTATTAATTTTGGCGTGGGTCGCGGGAATTGTCGCCGGGTTCAAAGAGCGAAAAGTAGGGCAGTTCGGTGGCAACAGACTGCAACCAAGTGTGGCGCATTTAGCCCGCCAGTGGATGAGGGCTTCAGAGTTAGAGCTCATCGATCCCACCTGGGTAGGTCGTTAGCCTCTCGTCTACATGCAGGCATAGTGCCGGTCTGTATCGAATAGTCGGCGTATTATTTCTATCGATGTTTCTCGCCGACGCCGCTCCGCGAATTTCCAGCGCTCCAATTTAGCCTTCGTCTGAATCGCTCGTTTTCGATGAAGTTGCATTCTCAATTCGTGAGAAGCGCATCTCCTTGGTGCCCAAAGCACAAAGACAGTCAAGTGTCTCGAGCACCACGCAAATCGCTTTCGAATTAACGTCGCCACGAAATGTTCAGCGTCGCGGCAGCTCCCGTCCACCGGTCGTTGCGCGTTAACGATGTATTTCAGAACGCGGACGAGCTCAAACGGAAGCTGTTAATGTTGCATTTCGACCGAAAGAAGCGCGGAAATTGTGATACCTTTGGGTGCGCTTGTCGCCGACTCGCGCTGATTTTACGCTTTAATTGAATCGAGTGCGATTAAAGGTTGCTCTTGGTAATTCATATTCGAGCACAAACAAATTGGTTATACTTCGTGATATTTAGGATGGAAACCGAAGAGGAACAGAGTCCTTACTAATGCTGTCATTCTGTTGTTCGTAGCAAACAAGGGGTTACAATGATTAAACTTGTCAGAAGATTATCTGCATTCAATTTTGTAGGTGGAGTTGCGAATCTTATAAAAGTGTACAAAGGCGAAGGTTACACGTGATAGAGTGTTCTTTTAAAATTAATACACGCAGAAAAATGTTGCATTAAAAATTACTGAAAGTTCAGTAAATATTTTTTTATTATTTTATTATTATTTTTATTATTTTATTCCTGAACGGACTAAAAGTCCATTTACAATAAATTTTCAATACATAAAATTAAACATTTTTTACAAACAAAGAAATAATGAAATAAAGAAATAAAGGCACTAAAATGGTTATTCAGTTGTAAGTAAGTAGATTCTCAAAGATAAATTTAGTTAATTTTTTAAAATCATTGGAGAATAGATCTAAATCAGTCATATTTGTTAATTTACAACAATGCTTTACTGGATTGTTATCTGTATAGTTAAATTTATATTTTTTAACAATAAAAGTAGATTTTAACCTAGATGATTTAGCTGGAACACGAAAGTCTAATTGTTGTAAAAGATATGCACAGTCACAACTTTAGATCGTGATCTAAAGATATTATATATTATTAGATATAAATAATATTAAATATTATTAAAATAAAAAAAAAAAAAAAAAAAAATATTAACTTTTCATTAAATAAAAAAACGGATATTTTCCAGTACTTTAAAACCTATTAACGATATCATATACAGTATTCATATCAATCCATCAGAGA
>JABFQC010003987.1:0-13266 GCA_022817085.1 Psilanteris sp. ZL-2020 | reverse complement strand
ACAACAATGTTAACGACTTTGAGCGTGTCTCTGTCAAACATTGACGTACTTTATCTATTACCGTTTAATAATATTTAAGTGTTCTTGATCTAATGTTAAAATTTATTTATATTAATCTTTATCTATCATCTCAAAGCTTTTTGAATTACTAATGACTATACACATATTTGAAAGCTCAATATTATAAATAATTAGAAACCACACCTTATTAGGATAATTAAATAATTAATTTGCATGGAAAAAATATATTTAAATAATAAATTGTAATTTTTAATGAATAGGAAACCATATCCAGTTGTAGATTTGCTCAAAGAGTTGCTCTAATACAAAATGACGTACGATTAATTCTAAACAAAGATATTTATAGTGAAAATGAATTACTAAAAATGGAAAATGAAAAATTGAAGCTTCAAATTGAAAAATTGATTAAGGAACACGTTCGTACTATTGTACTACCGTATAATAAGAAAAAATATTGATTGCAGAAAAATTCACCATATTTTACTTATTTAGTACTTTTATATTTTCAGGGTGAATTTAATGAATATAATAATACCAGATTAGATAGCAATGTATTATATAATAAGCCATTAAGTGGAGAATGTTCGGAAAATTGTACAAAGAATTTCGAATCTTATAAAATTTTGGTAATTGAACAAGATGAAAAGATCTGTATCCTTTTGAAAATGCATTATACAACGTATACGATTTTAAACATTTAATCCTTACATATACATATTCTCAGCTTCGCTGTTAAAAACGATTAGCGATCTCCAAAAGAAATCAAAGGTTAAAAAGAAAGAAAAATTTGTTCAAGGTTCGGAAAAACTTTCAAAGTGTGTAATTAGTACCAATAATGATCAAATTTCAGCAAACTCAAAGTCTGATAGAACTATCCTTGAAAATTGTACGATAAATAAAATAAACATTCACAAAAAGAAGAAGAACAAAATGAAAATATCTGACTATAGGCAGATAGAAACAATGAGTATACCTCGTTTAAATTTGAATAAAGTGTTCTATAATGAAACATTATGTTCAGAAATAGAACATGATGATACAGTAGACGAAAGAAGATATGTGAATCTAGATGATCAGTCACTTTTTTGTTCTAATAAACTAATTCACAGAAGTAATGACAATGCGATTCAAGGAAAATATACGGGTTGTGCTACTTGTAGAAGCATTGCCACACAGACGACAGGTAGTCCTCAATTTAAAAGTTATCAAATTGAAATTTGTGGTGGAGATATTAAAAAAGATTTAAATAAAATAAAAAATAAATTAGTTAATCGATCTACTGCAACAGAAAGCAACTCGTATTCAAAGTCAACTTTAATAACAAAGAATTTAGGGAAAAGTATATTCACTCAAACTGATATTTCATTTAAAGATATTATAAGAAATACTTCTTCAAATAGTGTATCTGTTCAAACTGATTCATCTTTAAAATCCACTGTAGTAAATAATTTTTCTCATAATGCATTTGTACAAACTGATTCGTCTTTAAAACCGATTATGATACATAGTTCTTCAAATAATGTATCTGTTCAAACTAATCCATTTGTAACACCATTTACAATAAATAATTCTTTGAATAATGCATGTATTCAAACTGATCCACATATCAACTCAAGTAAACGAAGTATTATAACAAATGATGAATCAATTCAATTTAATTCAGCTGTTTGTTCAAAATCAACTTTAACTAATTATGCAATGTCAAATGCGTATAGTCTACCTAATATTAATTCAATCAGAATATCAAAAAAATTACTACACGAGAAAGAAATGAATCCTCTCTTAAATAAAGAAGATGTAGTTCCAGCTATTGTAAGGATGCTTGATCAGGAAATTGACAACAAATTCTCAACTTCAAAAACAATTAATGAAAATTACAACTTTATGGATGTCTTCTCATGTGATATGAAATCTAAGAATAGTATTAAATCACCAAAAATTAAATTTGATTCAAGGAACGAAAATCTATATTCTGAAAATATATATGAAAACGATTCACAATCTATTCTAAATAAAAATAATAATACCGGCACAAATAAATTTTATGATACCAAATTAGATAACTATAAATTTGATCATCATGTTGTAGATTCTAACACAAGAACATGTAAAAGTAATAAATCACAGAGATATAAAGCATTTCAAGAAGAAAGAACTAAAACAGTTACTAAATTGATTGAAAATTTTCAAAAAGATTTAGATGCTACACTCGAAATAATTGCTAGTCCAGAATATACAAATCCAGAATCTGATAGAGATTATATTCCAAATACAATAATAGAAAATACAACTGATAGAAGCAAAAACTCAATTGATTCAAATATAATAGATTTGAATAACAACTCGTGTGAAAATGACGCAAATTCAAAAAGACAATCTTTAAATAATACTTCGTTACCTTTGACTGGAGATCCTGAAATTGATGAAGAAATTATAGCATACTTTACAGCAAAACATAAAGGTTATAATGAATAACTTGAACCATTATATTACTAAATGTTTTAAAATTCTATGGTAAAAATATCTGATAAATATATTATTATCAAATTTATAAATAATTTAATATTATATACATTATATATAATTGTACAGATAATATAAATAATATATGTCATTACATTTCAATTTTATAATATAATGTTAGTATATTCTGTTAAACAAAATATTTCATACACTTGAAAATAAATATTATAATTTGTAAGATAAGTCAACTAGTTTATTATTTTAAAATTATTCTAACAAATAAAATGTTTTGAATATTTAATAATGATATATAATTAATATACATTAATATGTAATGGAACATAAAAATATTTATTAATAGTGCCAGATTCGAATCAAATATAGCCAGAGTTTAAAGTTTTAAAATGCCCAACATAACCATAATATCATGAAGGGTCGCGGGAATCAGTGATTCGTCGAACCTTGGCTCGACGGGTCATTCCCGCCAGTGATGCCAGAATGCGAATCGCATCGGAATGCGATGCGATGATGTCTACATTTGTGGTGCTTTCCGAAAGTAATGATATTTTTTATTGAAAAAGGACATACTTATCTGTATAGCATCCCATGTGGAAATCAATGATCGGCTCAATACCAAACCAACATCCGGCCATCTTAACCGACTGTCGTCTACACGGAGAAAACGTTTTATCAAAAAATACTATATTTACTAGTACACATAGGATGAGGCTTTTAAAAATGAAAATAATACTCTTTATTACTGTGGGCGCGTTCCAGTATTTACTTGAAGTACTGCAAGTAATTACACATCTTTATCACACTTACTTTAATATATATTTCCATCTTTCACGGACGCAGTAATTCCAGTACTTAAAGTAAATTCTGGAACGCAGCCTGTATAGATTAGTATATAATATAGTAATTTTTCGTAAGATATCTGCAATACTGAAATTAAATATAGTAAACTCATTTATTTTCACAGCGTATTCAATATAAAAAATTATTATTTATATAGATTTTTATCTAATATGTTTTTATTAAAGAAACTAGTTTTAATGATCAATTTTTTAATCTTTAATAAAGTCTATATGTACAAATTTCAATTTGTAGTACATTTTTTATACATAAAACTTAATAATGAATTATAAATAACATCTTTTCGTTAATGGCAGTAGATTTTTTGAGTACTAGATAATCTTAACAAAGTCTTGAGTAGATTTTTGTTAGTGAAAAATATGATTAGATATTCTGTTTAAAATATTATGTTAATATTTAAGAACAATAATTAATAATTCTTGTTAGAACTATATAAAACAACTTACAAGTCTAAAATAGTTTATTCAAACAAAGCTCAGCTTTTTCGACATTTAAAAATCTACACAAAATTGCCGGAATTTTACTTGTGATACCCAGATACTACAAATTAATACATTTAGTAAAATGTTAGCACACACACATTCTACTATACGTCAATATTAAATAGTTACACACATTGATTATTTCGCGATTATTTTAATTCAGTAACCAACTTCGATTAACATTAGCCCAATATTGGCAAAACGATTATTTTAACATTGGTTGGGTATTGTTCATCGACATTCGCTTGTCGACTAAGCGCTAATCTCCAATTGATCGTTAACTTATAAACTTTTTTTAGTAACAAAAAATATTGTTACTTTTTGAAAGCAGCAACTGTCACGGCTTCAATGTTCGGTAGACCGAACGGAAAATTCGGAAAAGCTCTTTCTATTCTTATGGAAAATAACATGCATTAGAAAAAAGTAAAGAAGCTAGATGGTTAGTATATCAGATCAGTCTTCTTCTTCTTCTTTCTTTAAAATTACACAAAACAAAAAGTTCATATGGCCAAAATTTTATCTCTCGACAATAGATGTCACCGTCATTAATTAATTTTTGGAGTTAGCACGTGTTCTAATTAATAAAATCACTCGAATTAATATAAACAACAAATTTTTATTAACAAATAACTCCAAATATTTTTCTAACTATGTTTACAACAGTTATTTAAATTTAAACTCAATTTAATTATTAATCGCGATATACAAAAAAAGATTTTCGAAAATACGTGTGCGTTTGTGAACGGATCGAACCTGAATGAATTAAGCTTACATAACTCGAACGCAAACTTTGAATCTAAAAGAAATAATCTGTTCACAAATTCGTAAACGCACTAAATACTGATAACAGTGTTGCCACTAGTCGTGGCGTTTAGATAAAACTAGATTGACGTGAAAATAACATAATGAATACAACTATCATATTTTTAAACTAATGAACACCGGTTTAAACATTAATGTAGAAATACGGAACTATATTCCCACATTACCCCCTTCCTAGTAACTTTATTACGATACCCAAGAGAAAATAAGTTATTAAAATAATAAATATCGTTTACAACATGCAAATATTTATAATACTTAAACAAAAAAAACTAGGATAAAAAGGGTTTAACAATGATTTATCACAATCGAGATAAACAATAAATCTCTTTATATGTTCAAGATTGGTAACAAATATGTTCGGATCCTAAAAAAAAGGAGAATGTATACGATAATACAATCTGTTACCAAAATTAAACTAATTAGCAAAAGTAACTCTTTTGGATGTAGATCGTTGATAAGTCCGTTAAGATCTATTAATTATAGATGAATTACAAGAATTTAAATTGTTCGAAAGTTGATCAACAATATTATTCGGAATATCATGAGTAGCTACAAAGGCTGCTTTTAGTCGTTCAATAACTTTATACGGGCCTTCATAGGGTGGTTCCAAAGGTTTACGAACTCGGTCGACCCTTACAAAAACAAAAGGTGAATCATAAAGCGTACGATGAACAAAAATCTTTCGCTTATCATGATGCGCAGTAGGCGTAGGTCTAAGTTCTCGCATATATAGACGAAATTTCTCAAGGAAAATTTTTGGATCAGTTGGTGGATCTTCTTCAGTAAAAAATTCTCCCGGAAGTCTCAAAGTGGTACCGTAGATCACCTCCGCGCAGCTGGTACCAATGTCCTCTTTGATGGCCGTTCGCAGTCCCAAAAGAACAGTAGGTAAAACTTCGGTCCAATCTTGATTTGAATGGCACATTATGGAGGGTTTCAATGTACGATGAAAACGTCCAATCATGCCGTTCGCTGCCGGATGGTAAGGCGATGTCCTTGTACTATTACAACCAACCAAATGTGTCATTGCGCGAAAAATCAAGGACTCAAATTGAGTGCCCTGATCGGTTGTTATGGTGATTAGTGCTCCAAAACGGGAAACCCAAGTTGAAAAAAAGGCATCAGCAACAGTCTGCGCGGTGATGTCTCGGATAGGAATTGCCTCTGGCCAGCGAGTAAATCGATCTATCATAGTAAGCAGATAAGAAAAATTATTAGACAATGGCAATGGACCCACCAAATCCAAATGAACATGCGCAAAACGTTCATTTGGTACCGTGGATTTTATACTTGGTACAATATTGTGTCGACCTATCTTGCTGCGCTGACATGGTACACAAGTCTGTGACCAATTACGAATGTCCCTAGATAAATTAGGCCAAATAAATTTTTGCCTAATTATTTTCAGCGTGACTCGGCCACTAGGATGAGACAAAGCATGAACCAAATCAAAAGCCTTTTACCGAAGCTGACAGGAACAAAAGGTCTGATTTCCGATGTAGACGTATCGCACCAAACAATATCCTCTGATCCATCAAGCCTCAATGGTTGTAACTTGAGTGATGACGTATTACTATCTAAAAGATTAGTCAATTCTTCATCCTCTTTCTGATGTTCCGCTAATTCAGAAGTAGAAACTCCAACCGTAGCATCAACACTCTGAACTCTGGATAATGTATCAGCGATGATATTGTTTTTACCTGAAATATGAACAATAGTGGTGGTAAATTGTCCAATTAGATCTAACTGTCTAAGTTGTCTAGGTGTTGCTTTGTCAGCATTCTGTTGGAAAGCGAAACATAATGGCTTATGATCGGTTTTCAATATCAATCTCTTCTCCTCAATCAGCTGTCTGAAATGACGTATAGCACTGTACATAGCTAAAAGTTCTCTATCATATGTACTATAATTCCTTTGAGCATTATTGAACTTCTTCGAGAAAAAGGCTAAGGGTTGATAATTGCCATCAACTAATTGTTCCAACACTGCGCCCATGGCTGAATCTGAGGCGTCTTTGTGAATAGCCAACAGAGCGTCTGAAGCTGGATGATGAAGCAACGTTGCATTTACCAATAACAGTTTGGCTTCAACAAAAGCTTTATCTGTAAACTCGGTCCAAGGAATTACTCTCTTGTCCTTCTTCTGGGCTCTCTGAAGATATTCATTAAGAGGTGCCAAAATGTCAGCAGCCTTAGGTAAACAACGACGATAAAAGTTTAGCATTCCCAGGAATCTACGTAACTCCTCGATAGTTTTGGGTTTAGGAAAGTCCTTTATCGTTTGAACTCTATGTTCCAATGGTCTAATACCATCAGCCGCAACAGAATAACCCGAAACCTCAACCTTAGATGCACCTAAAATACATTTGGACGGATTAATTGTCAATGCGAATTCTCGCAATCTCACAAAAACCAGGCGTAAGTGTTCCGCATGCTCTTCAGCTGATTTCGATGCGACAAGAATATCATCGATATAAAAATATACAAAATTCAATCCTCTAAGAGCGGAATCAATATATCTCTGAAAAGACTAAGCAGCGTTTCGCAAACCAAACGTCATAACATTGAACTCAAATAGTCCAAATGGTGTAATAACCGCTGTCTTCGGTATATCCTTCGGAGCCATTGGTATTTGGTTATATGCCCTGGTTAAATCTAAGGTAGAAAAAATCTTATAATTATACAATTTATGTGCAAAATCAGCCAAGTGTGCTATGGGATACCTATCAGGGATCGTTACAGCATTGAGACGCCTATAATCTCCACAAGGCCTCCAGGTACCATCCTTCTTAGAAACCATATGAAGTGGACTCGCCCAAGGACTCTCGGATGGTCGACAAATCCCTGCATCCAACATCCGTCGAAATTCCGCTTCCGCTTCACGTAACTTCCCAGGTGGAAGTTTTCGAGCTCGTTGAGAAACGGCAGGTCCTTCAGTAAGGATGTGATGACAGACATCCTTCTTAGTAACTTCGAATTGAAGTTGACTGACCCACGAGTCGTCTACCCTTCCAATCAATTAACAAGCCATGATGTTTGAGGAGATCGGCTCCTATAATCGGTCTAGAAACATCAGCGACTATAAATGTCCATGGTATAGGTCTTCGCAAACCAAGATCTAAAGTTAGAGCTTTTTCTCCATACGTTTGGATTTTAGCTCCATTAGCTGCATATAAATAAATTTCCGTTGCTCTATCAGATCGATGGATTGTTTGTTTGGGAAGTACTGATACATCAGCTCCTGTATCAATCAGGAAACTTAATCTGTTACTTTTGTCGTAAAGAAATGAGCGGTTTTGCAATGATCCTGACCCTTCTACCGCTTGAACAGAAGGTGTCAGAATCAGTTTTCCTGTTTCGACCAACCACAAGGAGATCTACACTTCCAAGTCTGTGAATAAAACTTTTGATGATAATAACAAAATTTTCCATCATTATTTTATTTACCAAATTTCCGTTGATAATTATTACGCTCTCTACTTTTCGATCTATATCGTGATCTATGAAAATTGTTGTTTTTCTTTCGCAAAACCAAAACTTCAACCATACTCTGCAAATTTTCGATCTGCGATGACAGCTTACTCAAAGATTTGAGGTTAGGTCCACTGTCAACAGAATATCGCACTTCAAGAATTTCGTTTGGCCTGACGATGTCAAAAACTCTATCTGCCATGGCCGCGAGTGCATCTAAATCTTGAATATCACAGCTGCTAAAACTCCTCGAATTTGCTCTGGCATTTGTTCAAGAAACAATGTTCTAACTACACGTTCACTACATTGATCGGTTGCAAGACTTCGCATTTTCTGCAGTGTCAAAGAAGGTCGTTCGCATGACGTCTTCTGGCCGTGTATCAAACGTCGGAGACGTTTTTCCGCCGATTCACCGAACCCGTTAATTACACGAGTTAGCACGTGTTCTAATTAATAAAATCACTCGAATTAATATAAACAACAAATTTTTATTAACAAATAACTCCAAATATTTTTCTAACTATGTTTACAACAGTTATTTAAATTTAAACTCAATTTAATTATTAATCGCGATATACAAAAAAGATTTTCGAAAATACGTGTGCGTTTGTGAACGGATCGAACCTGAACGAATTAAGCTTACATAACTAGAACGCAAACTCTGAATCTAAAAGAAATAAAGTGTTCATCTTCTTCCATGAAGAATTCGCCTGGTAGTCTCAAAGATGTTCTATAAACCAGTTCAGCACTGCTGGTACCAAGATCTTCTTTTATTCCAGTTCGCAATCCCAAAAGCACTGTTGGCAATGTGTCGTGCCTGTTTCGGTTAGCATGACACATGATTGACGCCTTCAAAGATCTATGCCGTTCAATAATGTCATTGGCTGCTGGATGATACGGTGATGATTTCGTACGGTTGCATCCAACAAGATGAGTTAAAGATCTAAATATAACAGATTCGAACTGCGTCCCCTGGTCAGTTGTGATTTTTGTAGGAGCACCAAAGCGAGAAATCCATGTAGAATAAAATGCGTCTGCGATTGTCTGGGCTGAAATGTCTCTAATCGGCGTAGCTTCAGGCCAACGGGTATACCTATCAATCATAGTCAATAAATAAGAAAAGTTATTAGAACTTGGCAATGGTCCCACAATGTCCAAATGAACATGTGAGAACCGTGAATTTGGTACAACAAATTTTACACTAGGAACAGAATTATGACGACCGATTTTATTACGCTGACATACCAAACATGTGCGAGCCCAAAAGGTAACGTCCTTTGCCAAATTAGGCTATATGAATTTACTGTGAATCATCTTTTTGGTAATTCTACCGCTAGGATGAGACAACAAATGTGTCAAATCAAAAACCTTTTTGCGCAATAACTTTGGGACATATGGTCTAATTTCATTAGTGCTGGTATCGATCCAACCAATTGTTTCGGTGTTGTCAAGTCTCAAAGGTTGAAGATTAAGAGATGTAGATCCTTCGATAATTGGAGGTAATTCTTCATCATCTTTTTGACCTTCAGCAAGATCAGCTGTTGTAATAGTAAGATTGTCAACTCCCAAAGCACCCATCCTAGATAAAGCATCAGCGACAACATTATCTTTCCCAGCTACATGGAGTAGTTTAGTTGTAAATTGACTGATGAAATCTAGTTGTCGTACTTGTCTAGGTGAAGCCTTATCTGTTTTCTGCTGAAACGCAAAAATAAGGTTTGTGATCTGTTTTGATAATTAATTTTTTACCCTCAACTAATTGCCTAAAATGATGTAACGCACTAAAAATAGCTTGGAGTTCTCTGTCATAAGTGCTATATCTCTTTTGAGTTTCTGAAAATTTCTTCGCAAAGAAAGCTAACGGTTGCCATCGATCTGAATGGTACTGCTCAAGAACAGCTCCCACTTCAACATCTGAGGCGTCACAATGTATAGCAAGTGGAGCATCATCAACTGGATGACATAAAAGTGTGGCATCAGCTAACAACTTCTTTGCTGCTGAAAAAGCGTTCTCAAAATCCTTGGTGATAACAATAGGTTTATTGCTTTTCTTAGGAATCCCTGTGAGATGTTTATTCAAAGGCATCAATACTTTAGCAGCATTAGGAAGATTTCTCCGATAAAAGTTCACCATGCTAAGGAATCGTCTCAACTGTTTAATATCCTTGGGTATTGGAAAATCAAGAATTGCTCGTACCCTATCAGGTAAAGGTATAAAACCTTCCGAACTGATGGAAAAACCAAGAAAGTTAATATCAGAGATGCTAAAAACGCACTTACTTGGATTGATAGACAAACCAAATGCTCCCAATCTAGTTAAAACTATCTCCAGATGTTTCAGATGTTCCTCCTTTGACTTAAAAGCAATAGGTATATTATCGATATAACAATATAAAAAAGGTAGATCACGAAGAGCCCAGTCAATATACCTTTGGAATGTCTGCGCAGCATTACGCAAATCAAAAGTCATCGGGGTAAACTCAAACAAGCCAAAAGGAGTAATTACTGCAGTTTTTGGTACATCTTCAGGTGCCATCGGAATCTGATGATATGCCCTGGTAAGATCTAAAGATGAGAAAATAGAACATTCTCGTAATTTATAAGAAAAATCAAACAATGGCAATGGGATACCTATCTGGTATGGTAATTGAATTAAGTTTCCTATAATCTCCACATGGTCTCCAACCACCATTGAGTTTTTGAACGATGTGAAGTGGACTAGCCCAAGGACTTTTAGATGGTCGACAGATGCCCAAATCCATCATATGTTGGAATTCAGCCTTAGCCTCACGCAACCTTTCCGGTGGAAGACGTCGTGCTCGTTGTGAAACAGGTGGTCCTTCAGTGAGTATATGATGAAACACATTTTTGTTTGTATGTTTCAGCTTCTGTGAAGACGTTGTTACATCAGGAAAACGTCGAAGTAGCTGCACAATATCGCTGTCTAATTTCCCAATCGTTGAGATTGAAGAAACTCTACATTTAATTCTTCCTGCAGGTGCTGAAAATAAAGTCAATTGGTCTAATAATCGTATTAGACGTATCTGATCGGGTAACTGCTCGAGAAATAAGGTTCGCAATACTGGGTCATTGCATTGCCCACCGGCAAGACCACGCATTCTTTGCAACAACAAAGAAGGTTTATCAAAAACAGTCGATTGACCTCTAAATAATGTGCGCAACCTTTTCTCCAATGATTCACCATAAGTGTCAATAATGCGATCTTTAATTGTTTTGTACTTATCTATTGCAGGAGGTAAATCTACGATGTCACTGACCGCGTCTAAGGTCTCACTATCAAGATTAACTAAGACGTGTCTAAACTTTGTAAGGTCACCTTTAATATTTCCAAGATCGAAAGCAGCAACAACGAACCATTTGCGAGGATTGCCTTTCCAAAAACTTGGTATCCTGACTGCATCGACCGAGTCAATGATTTTCTCTGCAGAATCTTTGCCGTTGTTTGAACAAATTCGGTTTTCAATATAACCTGTTGCATCTGTAAAGGTGTCTGAACATCGTTGTTCTGATTGTTTGATGTTTTGATAGATTGTTGTCCAGCTAGCATTGTTAAACACTTTAATTAATGACATGTTAGGTTGCAATCTCCGAGCAACAACGCGATATCTCCGCGAGATTTTTCGCAAGAGATTCCCTCGGTGTGAGATTATTCGACACTCTCATAAAACACTTAAATGCATTGCGCGTCGCAAAAAGTTTAAAATCAAATAATGTGTACTAATAAAATATATAATTAACCACGTTGCGAATTATCACTTTGACCACAATGCCTAATCACGTCGGGGTTACCAATTTATTTGGAAACACGTGGTCGAAATATCAAAAGAATTTTCCAAATAACAAAAATAAATATTTATTTATAATAAACAACTGCTTACAATTATTCTTTAAACTAATTAAATCGAATTATAAATTTAAATTCGCAGATTATAACGGATTTGATAACACGACGAAAAATATAACTGTCTAGTTTGAATGTTCGAGAACAAGTGTGTCTCTATTCGCATGTTATCAAAAATTATATTTCTAATGCTTAAGGTCGTGTTTATAAACTCACAATACTAGTGATGAAACTAATACAAAAATAAATTCGCGTGGAGTAATAAATTTGGCGTGGAGTAACTAAATGAATGTAAGCTTTAAGAAATGTTTTGGAACAACGAAATGAATAAATAAAATAATATATTCGCACTTACAAAATATTACTAGGTCTCTACACGGGGAAATAAAAACCTTTAATGCAGCGCCAAATAACGATGACAACAGTTAAAGTTAACAAAACTGTTCATTAGAATTTGTAGCAGTGTTGGCAAACATGAGAAGCAGTATTGAACCTAACATCAGTTGACTGTATTGACTAATAGTGTTCCAGTGTCGATTTTAACAATAAAATAGCGTTATTTTGAATACTGGAGACATTGTAAACAGTAAACAGCTGTATACTTGTCAAATGTTTTATAAAAATAAAATGGACAGATTGAATACTGTATAATTATGTCCCAGCACACGGAAAACAATAATGTAAAGTTAATATTAAGTTAAGTCAAATAACTTAACATATTTTAATTGAAAAATGGAAACAAAAAAATGATTTTAGGTTATTAGTATTTGGATTTGGTTTGCAGCTTATTTTATATTTTTAATGTAACCATATATAATAAAATCAAAATTCTATATTTGAATTATACTTTGAATGGTATTGAATTTTATATTTGAATCAATTAATTCAAATATCCCCTACAGAAATGCAACGTTGCTGCAACGTTGCAACAACGTTTCAATGTCTCACTATATTAATGTTGCTGCAACGTTGCAGCAACGTTTCAACGAACGTTGCACGAACGTTGCGGGAACGTTGCAACAACGTCACAATTCTGGGAAATTAAAAAAAACCATATATATATTATAACCATATATATATATATAAAAAAAATATATTATATATATACACACATATATTACAAATATAAATTTGATTTATTATAAGCAGAAAACTAATTTTGAAAAAATGCCGTAACGAAGATTCGAACCCCGTCATATCATAAAATTATATCTATATACAACCCAAACACTTAACCACTGGGCTAGTAGCATCATTGTCAACACAT
>JABFQC010003986.1:0-13267 GCA_022817085.1 Psilanteris sp. ZL-2020 | reverse complement strand
ATATGTATCTCTGTCTCTCTCTCTGTATATATATATATGTTTGTGTAAGTATATAAGGATAAATATCGCCACAATGTTAAAATATAATCTACATCAATAAACATAAGAAGAATAATAAAATATTTAAATGAATTTAATTCCATTGTATGATAAATTAAATTAAACAAATTATTAGTCACTTGTATATAAATTACAAAAAATATTTATTTAAAAAAGGGAGACAAATACAATATTTATTTACCGTATATTGTGAATATGAAATATTTGCTTCGTGATTCTAATTTTACAAAAACTATTTTGTTCGCGTTTAAAATACCAATTTCAGTTGAATATTTAAGATTTCTATATGCAAAGAAGACATCCTTAATTTATTCTTGACTAATAATTTAATTACAAATATGCATTATAAATATAAAAAAAATATGTTTATATGTTCGCTAATCTTAAGTAGAAATTAAATAAAATTAATTTGTCTGCAATCTTATGTCGAATATCTGGCATCTATATATATACTTTGGTCAATCACTTATTTAAAAATTTAAAAAATAAAATATTAATAAGAATGGTTTAATTATATACATTAATATTATAATTTATGAATTATCATTCGAATATGTATATAATTCGTAATTGAAAAATTACTTTATTTTATTCAAAGATACATTCATTGAAGTAGATTCATTAGTCAATATATATACATAACTATGTTAATTTCTTTGTTACATATATTACAATTCCATGAGCAGGAAGTCAAGTTCCTGCGAAGTAGTCAAAATTATGTAGTTATTGATCAGTAACTAACTAGATTTGCTGAAAAGGTAGAAATTGATCCGTACGACAATAGACTCATTAGACAAATAATAGTGGTTAATATAATTTTGTCACCAATCAGACTAATAATGATTTTAAATTGGAAAAATGAATGTTCATTTGAATAAATTATATCGACGATTAATCAATACAATAAGTAAATTAGTTCATTTTAAATATTACAAAATGATAATGTATCAAACATAAAGTATGTCGTATATTTTCACAATGAACGTTTATTAATGCTTTGAATTTAAAAATATTGTACACAATATAGTGATATTGATATTGAAGTTCTGATATACATTTCACTAATCCTTGTGTATATCCTATAATATAATGTTTAACAATATACTACATTAATAACAATGTTAAATATTTGAATACATTCATTTATAAATATTGTCCATATTTCCTTACAATACTAATTAAAAATAATTTAATTACATTATATTTTTTAATCAAGTATTTTGTAAGAATAATCTTTATCATTAATTATCTTCAATAAATTATAATGGCCATTCTCGGAACAAAATATAAAAAAATTAATTTTCAATTAATTTTATTTTAATTTTTCTTAATTTCGCTAATGTTTTATCAACGTTTCATTGGCCTCTTCAGATTTATATAAACTTAATAATATGTTAATTAAAAATTTTCTAATGATATTTTATATTTATATTTGAACTAAAATTTGAATATTATTAAAGTTTTCAAAATTTTTGATTTTAAAAATTATATTTTCATATTGTCCCAAATTAGCTAATAAAGGAATTTTTACAAGAATAAAACTTTAATACATACTATAAATTAATATAACTCAAAACGATTATGTTCTTATCGTCAATACTTAAAATACATAAATGTTCTTACAACATCGTTTTGTAAATATTTAAATTTTGTATTACGAAAAGAAAGGAGGTAATGAAGATGTTTTTAAACTTATAATTTGTATCAAAACATTTTGATTACATTCTTTATAATAATCCAAAAAAACAACGGATTTTATCATTTGTCTATTACAACAGCAGATAATAAAAACAATTTATATACCGAACAATGTACGTTTCCAAAAGTAATCATGCACAATATTTCCGAAACATATGTTATCACGAATTCTAAATGATAATGGCAGATTCAAAAATTTAATTTATATTTCTGTATTCTTTCGAACGTTTGTGTCAAATTTTTATCGGCTATACGAGAAACAAAAAACTCCGCTCACAAGATATGATGTTATTTCTTTTTAAATTATGTGATGTGGTTATCGCGCAACACCATTTTACTTAACCATCTCTAGATTAAATCTACTATTCAAATTAGATTCATGTCTATTAATTTATTACTTCCAAATAGGTTATTCCAAAATGATTTAATTTTCTTGCATTATTAGGTGTAATAAATCATTCGTTACGTTTGGTTAAAATATAAATTTGATAGCAATTCGCACACAAGCGTGATTAATTTATTTGACAAAATATAGTACACGGCGTTGTTAATTATTTTGATTACGCGATTAATTTTACTATTAAAATTGGTTCGTCGTATTCTCCCGTAAGAATACAAAATGTTGTATATTGACAAAGAGATGTTCGAGTAAGCAATGTACAGAGTAGTTGTGAATAGGAGATTGTTGTCCAGAAGAGTGAGATAAGTGAAGAAAGAGGAAAGGGCGAATATAAGAGAGGGAAGTGGCGTGCGGCAGGCACGTGGCTCCCACGGGCCAGCCTCAAGCCGCGATCGAACGTAGTCTTTAACTTTCTATAAAGTTGCGAGAATATCCAAATACAAACTCGCAAAGCGTGTATGTTTGTATTGACAGAAATAAAAAAAAAACCGTGCTTTTAAATTACAAACGTACAAGCTGAATCATTTTCATCATTCATTTAATGATTTTCGCTGATCAATTTTAAATTGACAGATGAAAAATTAAATAAAGTCATTTGTAAAGTGGTTATTGAATTCTAAAATACCGAATAATACTTGTTTTAGTATTTTGTAATATTTAATAACCTGTTATTAATTTGAATGAATAATAAAGACAAAATTAAAAACAAATCAAATAAGATAAAAAGTCATTTTATTGCTTATATTATAAAAAAATATCCTCACAGATATTTTACTTTCTTATAATTTAATTTATATAATAAAGATTTAATAACAATGAACATTTTAACATTTTATTACATTTGTTGTAATTGTTTTCAATTTTTCATCGTTTTTATTCAATTTATTCACAATGTTGTATGCTATTTTTTACAAATTATGTCCACTGCAAGGAATAAATCTAAATAATAAATCTAAAATTCTATTAATCGAACTGAATATTAACATTTATTTATACGACCCGGTCATTTGACAAAACTCGTTCGAAATAAATATGATACTTAACTTTTGTTTATGTGCCTGAAATAAAAATAGTTTCAATCAATACAGGTTGGTTCTTTATCTCCCAATTCGTATCGAGAAATCGCAGATATATCGGAGTATAATTCATATCTGCTTTTGGTTAGTAATGTATAATATATTAAAATTTCATCGATATCGGTATTGCAATAACTTTATATAGAATTCGAGTGGACTTGTAGTATACGCGGTACAAGAACAAGGCATTGTGTCTTAAACAATTTTCTTAGTTTGGAATATGTCCTTACACTCGCTGACTGCAAAAGCAATTCCAAAACAATATTTATGCTGTCTGTTGTAGCAAAACTTGCGCATTTTGTCAAGCGAAAATAGAGTGTATAGAAACGAGACGCTTTTGTTGGAAGAAAAGTGCGGACTGGAATCGAGGAAGAGCTGTTTCGTCATCCCTCGAGATCTGAGAGTGTTCGTTCTGGTGATCCTGGACGTTATTTCAAGGTTGACTGGCTTTGTAAAGTGAAAAACTTTCCGACGCAAGTGACCTACCAGATATATATGCTGCACGCTCGAACAACATTTATTCCTATTAAAACCAAAAATATCGAGTAATTTTTATTATTATTATTATTATTAATATATATGTTACATCTCCACGTCATAGAAAGTAAATCTAATTAAAGTGTACTTTGTATGATACAACGTCGCAAATACATGTAAGGTATGAAAGTCGTGAAATTGCGTTTGTTATTCAATTAACATCCTATTAATTATGATTTTTTTCGAAGTCAGATCAATCATGTTTAATTTGTTTATAAACCATCGATATTTTTATATAAAAATTTCAAAATAATAATGTAATTGATGATTATTTTATTTGTATTGTAATTTTTAATGTATGCATGTCAAGGAAAATATAATCATTTTTATTATTAAATAATTGCAATTTTAGCGAGTCAAATGAACTGATGCATTATAAAAGAGAGCATTTGCTGTAAATAAGGAGGGAAGCATACATTTTATTTCGGTACTTCATTTAAGAAGTCGATCTTCAAGCTATCAGAATTTTTGGACCAAAGTGCTACATCGTCAGCATTTGAATCCAGAGTATATGTTTTGTGTCTTAGAAATTTATGTAGGATATTTCAAATACAGATAAAATAATTTATAAAATACTTGATGGTCCAATTCTGTTGATATCAATTAGAAAAGTATATACGTTATATTAAAAGTAAAGAATTATATATAATTAGTTTTATATATAGAACAATTATGAACAAATAAATAATTAATCAATCAATCAGAATGCTATTGTGGCGATGCTATTATAAATTTCTAATTTACGTTAATAAAATTAGTTTTTTATCTAAATATTAAAGAATTCAATTATTTCACACGCAGAATAAAATTCGATTAACAATTACTGGAAGTTTAGTAAAAATTGTTAAACGCGTAACTGTAGGACAAAACAAAAGTTTTATCGAGGTGTACAGTTAAAGTTGCTAACATTTAATAAATTATATGAAAAATTCAACAATATTTACGTAAGGTTTACGTAATTCTTACACCAACAATTATTGTATTACATTTAATAATATTTACTTTATTTGCATTACTGTTTAATCGAGAATTATTTTCTGAGTGTAAAACTATGTTTTTTTTTATTCCAACCGTACAACTTTAAAATTAAATGAATTTTCATATTGTATAACATATCGACTATGTTCCATTACACACGATACATATACGTGTGTGACAATAAAAACATATTACTGCTACTTTCAGACATAAATCATAACGTCTTATTTTATTATAAAATTAATATTAATTTTCATATTCAATTTAATGGAATGTACTCAGTGTAAAAACTAATAACCATAGATTCAAATTATTACAGATGACATATACAGATGTTTTTTAATAAGAAGCGAATAAAATATTTCCTCAAAATAATTCATCAAAAACGTGTTATGATACTTGTTACTGAAAATAAAAATAAAACATATTCATTAATTATTATTTAATAATAACGCCTTTAATATCGATTTAATCAATATTATATTCATAAACTAAATAAAAAAAATAATCAATGTTCGTGAATTTAAAAAAAATTTACTTTTTTAAGGAGCAATAAATGTCTTTCTGTATTCTGTTGCTTATTAAACTATACGTAACGCAGTGTCCAAAGTAATAAAAGTAAAAATAATTGTTATCACTTAATATACCTTAGGCGTATTAGGAGAATGATAGGCGTACACGCACCAAATAAAGATATTTATCTACACCAATCGCACTTTAAAGAGCTAAACCATTACCATGAGAACCATTATCTTATACGAAGACTAATAATTTGAAACTTTGCATGGCGAAGAATACTATATTATTTAAAACTGTTTCTGAAACAATAAATGATTGTTATTACAACATACTGAGATGCGTAAATTTAATTCTCGTAAGTGCTGTATTACTTCTACTTGAAGTTTATAAGCAATGACTGGGTGTTGTATGTTATCTGGGATCCGAATATCATTACCATGCGAATTAATTAAAGTATGCATGTATGTTTGCAAACTCCATCTGCCAACAATATTTAGCGTTGCCAAATTTTTGAACTTCAAAGATATTTTAATCGGACAAATTGTTAATAATAAAATTAATCATTCCATTAAAATCAACTTCAATTAGTATATTTTTAATCTCACAAAACATAACAAACATAGCATAAGATTTTTTTAATATAAACATAAGGGTGTTTAATGTAAATATATGAATTTTCATTGTAAACAAAAACACTGTTTCCGTGTAAACGTAAGGATTTGTAGTGTAAACAAAAAATCTTTTCAACGTAAACACGATATAAAAACATGCTACACATTTTCGATCCGAAAATGTATTTTACTTAATACAAAGCTGTTTTCGTAAATTCATTAGGATTACAATTCGCACCCATCGTCGAACGACGCGATTAGAGAAAATCATACGTCATTTCACAAAACATTTTATCATCCTGATTACACCAAACGAAACGACGTATTTAAATAAGAATAAGTATCAACTTGAAAGAGATTCATCGAAATACAAAATGCAAAACTAAAAGGCAGCGTTCGCTTGATTAAATCATAAATAACACGCCGCAAATAATTGAAAAAAACGTTGACCTTGGCAATCGCAGCTCTCCGATGCCCCGATATTAACGCCCCTCGCAAACCGCACTGCACGTTATACGACGCGCGTAAAAAAGGTGCGCTCAGCGTCGCGCGCTTCGACGCGAGCGACACGAAGCCAAAAGCCGGATTCGTGCAAACTCGCTCGCGTATACTCGCAAATGCGCGGACATATAAATTCCTGGCATTATTCAAAACACAATAGCGCGTGCTTCGGTTATTTTCTATCAGAAACGGCGTTCGGAATAGCACGTATGAGTTTAAGTGTCATAAATTGTCGACGTCGAATTGACTGTAAAATTTACGCCGCGCCGCGAGGGTATAAACACATACATTATCGCGTTTCATGACGCGCGCTAAAATGTAAAATACAAAATGCAAAATGCATGTCGAAAAAGTGCCGTTTGAGGAACACGCGGGACCTTGGCGGGGATGTGACATTTCGGATTTTCAAGAACCCGCAGCCGAAGCCGAGCCAATGGGAGGGCGACGCACTCGCGTAGGTGGTTCAACACAGACGACTTCTTTATCAAGTCTGACATGATTCTGGGTGGTATCGTGCTTTCTTCGGCGTCTTCTACAATTCCAATGAAGGTGTTACGTGTGCCTCCGAGTCGTGAGAAAAAGAAGCAAGCGCGGTCCAGACAACAACAACAATAATCATCATCATCATCGGGACGAATAAATAAACCGAGTTCTAAATAAACCAAAGCCGGTAGTCTCGGCGTGTCCGCGCGTTACATTAGACGTGAAGGAACGGTACCTTAGATAGAAGATAAGTGCTTTTTTTTCTCCCACCCCCCGGCCCGCGGAGGCACCTCATTTTCATTTTATCTAATTATTATGCGGTCGGTGATAAATCGCCGTCGAAAAAAGTCGCATTAAAGATACGCTATGAATAACCGATAGTCATTTTCTGTACGTTTTTTGCCGAGTCGGGGAAAGGTTGTGCAATGTTGGTGATGGCTTTTTATCTTGAGTGAAATAATATGTAACAAGAAAATTTGATGCAGACGTCACACGCTCGATTCCGAGAAGCGTTAACTTTGACGCGCGTTAATATTTAGTGTCGAATTCTTTTCGGTTGGCCCGTCGAATTATTTCGTTTGAATTAGTTAAATGTGTCCTTTTTGATATGCCGAGGTTGGAATGTTTTCGTTTCCTTTATATGTCTCGTTTTGGCTGCCTTGGTTGTTTGGTCCGTTGTTGCGCGGTTGAAACAATTTCGCGACGGGTCTCATTTTGTCGAAAAATATGCCGTGTCCCTGGGTATAGTAATTCAAATAAATCCTTAATGACGATGGATAATGATGATCAAAATCATATATCCCAAGCATCAAAATGATCACATCTTCCTAATAAAGGGAGAAACCTGGACTGCAAAGTGTCGTGACCGATTTGCATTTTCCATCATCAAACATAATTGCTTACTATGCTCAGCGAACGGCGGATTGTGTTCGCTCTTAATTTAATGACAAAAATATTAATAGTTTGACAGTGTGTGTTATTAACAGTGTATTTATACAAGTCAAAATTTGACGACTAACATTTTGTGGTGCATTGGATAATGGATCGTTGTTAAATATTGAATTTGATGAATTAAATAACTGAAAGTTCGTTACTATGATGTAATAATAACAAATTGTTTGGATTATAGTTTAAATATTAAGGAATATGTTGTTTGAATTACGAAGAGTTACATGTTCAATAAATGTTGCATATTATTATATATTTATGATATTATTGTAAATTCGCGTGTTTAACTTTAAAAAAAAAACATGGAAAAATATTATTTTATTGCATAATATTTATGTAATAAACTATATAATCTATATAGTTGATAAATCATTCCCTATTTTCAAATCGATCACTGACAACTACACGAAAGTTTATATAAAAATTGAACTTTTAGATCTTGAAATTTATGAGGAATTTTACAAAAAGACTTTTATAATAGCTTCCAGTTAACCTATCTATGGTATAAAGATATTCATCCGTAATATTTTTAGAAAATATTTATAAATGTAATTGCAGTTTTTGCTAGACAAAATTTTCTTTCATTTTATTAAAACATAAGTACTTTATTATAACAGTTATTTAATCAATTTTATGGTATAAATATTTGCTCAATTAGTAATTGATGTAAATAGTAAATTTAAAATGTTTCTTTATAAAATTGTTATCTCGAAAAGAAATTTAATCAAAAGCTTAATCCAGTTAATTTTACTACGAATTTTAACAATGTTTCAACAATTTCGCAAATATGGCAAATATTAGCATATTCTTGAATATATAAAAAAGATATTCAAACTCCCTATACATTTTATATTAGTATTAGTATTTAGTATTTCAAAGATCAAACCTCAAACTTTTGTCATCAGAATTCATAAATATAAATTAGACCGTTATAATTAAGATTTTCCATTAATATTCTGCAAGTAAGTTTCCGAAATTGCAAAAACGTTTAAACTTTTTTAAAACAAAAAATTCCTCCACTTTGAGTTGAAATCAGTTGCCTTTAAACGCGGTTAACATGTTACAAAATTCACCGCGAAAACGTAACGTTTTTATTATTATTATTATTATTAAAACGCTATTGCCATCTTGCAATAAATTTTCTTCCGCTTCAAAAATAATATCCCAAAGAATGCACGAATTTTTCAACCAACCGCTACATCTCTTTATTTTTGTTATTCCTTTTCTCCGATATTTATTATTCTTCATGCAATGTTTATGTTTACGTTTATTTGAAATGTGAAGCAAAAGATTTATGTATACAAACAGTTTTCTGACCTTGACAAGAAATCACCAGTTGGATTATTAAGAAGATGAGAAAGTGTTGCGTATAACAACCGAGGAGTAACTGACAATCAAATTCGCATCTTGTTAAGATAATCGGCGACGCACGATACACGCGCGTTCTTATTATTCATAATAAATTTAACGCGCCATTTGCAATCTAGCCTTGTTCGTTATAGTCGGTTTCGATGTAGCGAAAAATACCAGAATTTTCGACTAATCTCGAAGGCGGTCGCGATGAAAAACTAGATAGCGCGATAACGAAAAGGAGAAGGCGGCGAGAGCTATACGGCAGTACAGTTAAAAGGCCCTTGATCGGTATGTGGCGTGGGCGTTCGGGACCCAAAAGTCCAGACGGAACATAAGTGACTTTTATTTGTGCGGTCCTTCTTTACGCCTTTATCTTTGTCTACGTGTTTAAACTTTTTATAACATTTCAAACTAATAATAGAAACATTCGCAATTACCGATTTTCACAGTCGTTAAATCGATTTATGTGTATAATATGTATATATATATATATGGGTATGAACGCGGAGAAGATCGAAAAATCGCATTAATTAGCGAAATCGCAAGTTGAACGTACCCGATCGAATGTAATTCGATCTTACGTTACGCGTGATATTTAAAGACGTTCGGAAACTGTATCGCCGGCGAATAATCATTATTCTTCGAAACAAAAATAGGTATATTGAACAGAGTGTTAGACACGTTTAGCTTATATCATTAATATGGACTTGCGACTACATATTCGAATCCGAGCTCTCATCCCGGGTGGCCGGGTCCAGAGTCGCTCTAAAACCACTTCTTTGGTCGGCGCACAATTTATGGGTGGCGCTTCTCGTGCGATACAAAAAGAGGTGTTATTTCGTACTCGAGACGAGCTCACAAATTCTCCAGGCATCAGAGAATGAGATTTACGCGCGTCGCCGCGGGAGATCTTCGGCAATCGCCTGAAGTCGCTGACTCAAACTCGTTAAGTTAACGGGGGATCGATAGCTCGTTAACACGTATAACCAAAGTTTAGATTTACTTTGGATGTTGATTGAGAAATATATTACAATATAAGAACGAAATATATGCTGTACTTTTAATCGCGACGCATTAGCTTCTTACGCATTTGATCGTTGCCTCGTCGTCGCAGCAACACGTGTGCACGCGTTTGCGTTAAAATGTCAACTTACGGGCGTCGCGATTTTTTCTTGAAGCATATTTAACTTGAAATATAAGTTTAAAATGGTAAATACATCACCAATAATAATATAATAATAATTACGAATAAATATAGTTCGTGTTATATACAATGGGCGGGAGTAATAGTAAATAAATTTTACTATAAAATAAACAAAAAACGCATATTTTCAAACTTTATGTATTTATCAATGAAATTATAGTAAAAGTGCTGCATAAAAGCATATAATAATAAAACAATGTAAATATAAGATTTTCGAACGTAAACAAATACACTTCTAATGTAAACATAAGGACTTTAAAAGTAAACAAAAACATATTTATCGTAAACTTAATGATTTTCAATGTAAATAAAAACATGTTTAACGTAAACATAAGAATTTGCAAGTCAAGCACACTGAGATTTTTTCTTATGGTGAAGTATAATAAATAGTAATAATACTGCTTTATATTACATTCAATTATTATACATTACTACCTTATAATAGACTTATGTTATACATTAAATTTTTCAAAAGTAACTTGTGTCGAATTTTTGAATTGCCCACCATTAATTCTAGAACGGGTAATTTGGAACGTGCAATCAATTACTGTTGTTTTATTATTTTTATTATATTTCATGTTTAATAATAAATTGATTATTCATTGACCTAATTCGTTTTATAAAAAGTAAATTAAATTAAAAACATGCAACGCTTCTGTAAAACATTAACGATTACTTTTTGAGGCATAAAAATCGATATCTTAATTTGTTTGTCAAATGTTTTTAAATCATAATTATGCAATTTTGAATGAGTGGTTGGTATACGTGATTCAACGTGATATTTGTAAGTAAAAAAATATTTTGTAAATTTATGACTTTATTTACAAACGTATACGTGCTATTATTTTATATTTTATCATGAAAATTTAGCTATAAATATTTATAGCTGTGAAGTGTAAGATAGTTAATATTTTATTTAAATATTTATGAAGAGATATTGAATCAGTAACGAATTAATTATATAGAAATATATATAACGTAATATCGACAAGTAATTAGCAGACGAATAAAAAAAGTAGTCGATATAATAATCGCATTGAATGAAAGATAATTATGTGTATACATGGTTTAAGTATAAAATATTTATTATTCAAATACACGTTTATAACATTTTATTATAATATACATTAATTATGCATTTCAAATTATTTTTTTCTTAATGGATAAAGTTAAAAATTGAACACAAAAATATCAGTTTGATAATAACCAGAGAACTGACTAAACTTATATATACTATATAGCACCGCTAGATCTTTATCATACTGTTTCCAGATCTCTATTAGACTACCATTACTATTAGTTGCCAGATATCTTTTAGGTCACCCGAATTAGTTTCTTCTGCAGACGCATTGTACATTGTACATATTATATTATATTAATTGCTAAGAATTAAATATTTGTTCTGCAAATTCCGTTGATCTTTAATAATACTTTGTTATTTATACGTTTAAAAATAAACGAAAAATCGTAGAATATAAATAAAACTCACCAAATATTGACGATACATCTTTTATTCACTTACCTGAAATAAATAAATCATTTAATGAATAAAGTGCAAAAATGGTATTGTAAAAATATTGATCGTTTATATTATAGTAAGTAACGAATATATATTACTATAAAATAGATTAAAAAGAAGATTAAAAGGCAATTATATAAAATGCAATTTAAATTTGTTTAATAAATTATACGTATAAAATATATAAAATAGGTTAAAATGTGAACAAAAATAATAATTTCAGTAATTCATAAGTGCACGTAATGTAACAGACATACGTGTATTATAAAATGTATAACAGTTTTGTTAGCATTTCCAATAAAATGATTCATAAGTGCTAAAATTTGATAAATGTTCCGATATTACGGGTAAAACACGACTAATATTTATAAACGTTCAACGAGAATATTTTTAAAAATGCATAAAACGAATCATTTGAATTTTTAGATAACAAACGGAATAATCTATGAAGTCCATTGTAAATTTACTATTGAATCTATGAACGCGTCTGCTAAAAATTCAGATTTAAATTGTAAACTCAATAAATGGATGGCGATTCCCGTAAGTTATTTTTATTGCCGACATTTCGTGTCAACGCCTTTATTCGCACAGGTATATCGTAGACTTTTAAAGTATTATTGATTTTTTCGCGAAACCTAATGACTAATTCCTTAGTTTCAGATTTCAACTTTAATTATTTTAATAAGTAACACAACAAGCTGTAGTGGGATAAGAACTTCTAAAGTTTCTCGACTTTTACGATTTTATAATGTTGACCGTAGAAAGATTTTCGTAAATCTATCCTACAGATGAGTGTTATCTCTTAAAAGCAATCCACGCGATGCTTCAAATTTAAACATCTTTACTTAGACGTTGTTAATTGCTAATGACTTGATTCAACTTTTTGTCACCGCTTGACGACATTTAAAAATTAATTTCTCGTCCTACTTATTAATATGAAAGTGTGTGAGTGCAAAAAAACGATCTTCTTTTTCTTTGTTCTTATAATAGAATCAGATTCTGAAGACCGTGCGCTGTTCACATTAATTAGAAAAAGTTTTATTTTGCACTTTTAATCCAGTTTTATATTATATGTCTTATGTTTAGTATATAATATAAATATATAATAACCTCCGGCTGTTATAGGTTTGAACCACTTTTGCGCGATCGAAGTATATATATGTTGATTCGAAATTTTATGACAAAAATGTAGGCGAATGTACAATACTAAACTATCACTAAAACTATTACTTTATATATATAAAACTAATACTATTACCCACGCAAAAAAATACGATCGGCCCATGCACGGCACATGCTTGGCGACGATCGGCTGATGATCGCACACCAAGCATGGTCAATCCCTGGAATGAAACGCGGGCGATCATAGACCAATCGTTT
>JABFQC010003985.1:0-13267 GCA_022817085.1 Psilanteris sp. ZL-2020 | reverse complement strand
CTAGCCGTGAAATAGTTTTACTAACCATTTTCATAACTAGTGCCTTGCCTTGGATAGCGTTACATTCTAGTCAGTAACTGGATAGTTTTATTTACAAGTTTCATGCAAGGAATATAGTAAAACTTGTATTTATTATATACAGTTATTTGTACATTACTTGACGAAAACGTTACTAGGGGTACGGGCTATACATGACCTAATCATTGGTTTATGCACTCAGAATATCATTTGCCAATGGGTTATTTAAAATTTGACCCGCTCATGTGCCGATAAATCGAGTAATGCGATAAAGTAACGATTCACCCCATTCATTTGTCGGTTAATGGCATCCGATCATCAGCCGACAATTACCACGTATGGGCCATACATGTACCAATCATTGGTTTATACACTCAGAATATCATTTGCCAATGATGTATTTCATAATATATCCACATATGTGACAAGCATGGCCAATATTATTAGTTTATGCTATTTGAACATCGTTTGACGATATAGTTTACTACATATAGTAAACATATAGTCGATATGTTCATTTCTAAAGAGTATGGACACATTATCTGTAAATGGTTTGAAATATGTATGTATGTCCATAAATGGCATCAAAAATGTGCCAATGATGGTCCGATTATTTGCCGATTATAAGAACATGCATATGCCATGAAAAATGTTGATCTTTGTTAGTCATGCATGACCTATTCCTTTGCCGTTTGTTAATTTCAGCTGATCACAGACTTTTCTATCTGGATTAAAATTATTAAAATTCGAGAATTTAAATTTAAATACTCAATATAAAATAACTGAATACATTTTTTTCAAATTAATTTAAAATAACTTAATTCAATTGTATTAAATACTTAATTTAAACTCAATGACCATACTGTAAATTAATTATATGTATACTTATTAACGATCGGTTTTAACTAATCAATTCTAATGGATTTTTGTCATCAATTTATTTACTTAGATAGTGTTCTAACATCAATTGTATTTATCATTTTAATCATATTTATACCTCAGTACTGAAATTAGTAAACTCAGTACTGAAATCATATCTCAAAACTTGGCCTTATTAATATTCCATATAACATAGGGTGAATACCCCATCAATACAATAACGTATTGACTTCAAACGAAATCTACCGAACTGTCAAACGTCATTACCAAATATAACCTAAAACCGTATTGTCCCAAGAAACCCAAAGGATTCCTTGTCAACAAATGGTTAAACAAATCCACAACGTATGTAAACTTATCGCTGTGACAGAAATTTGGTTCCCGACAAGACACCGAAACTCCGGCATCAAATTTATTCAGCTTTTAAATATCGGCTCTCTTTTTCAAGTGTTATGTATAACGACGAAATAGGTCGCAGGTGCGACGCGTGGGTGCAACGCAAGAGGCCACAGGAGGGAAAGAAAAGGGTTACGAAATATGAAATTGAGCTCATTAGTTTCAGAGATCTGTTGTGTGGAAGGAAGAAGATGAGGCATGAAGGGAGTAAATATAACCGAATGAAAGAAAGCGCACCGCTCTGCCGCGGGGGACCTCGGTCCAATACCATAAATCCTTCGAGGTGTTAATACGTTCACACACCGGTCATCGTTGGGTGCCACGCTCGTTTACTCGTATTTCTCATCCCGGCCCGTGCTCGCGAATTTATTATTATTCCGTTGTAACCGCGTTTTTCTTTTCCCAAATTGTTAACCCCGGCTCCGGCCGCTGATGCCACGATGATGAACAGCATACACGTGTACCGAAAACCGAGTTCTGGCACGAAATTAAGCGAAACGCGAGAATCGGAGCGAAGATCCGCGCAGATCGTTTGGATAACGCTGTGCCGTTGGGATAGAATGTCGGAAATTATAGGGTATTATCGGCGGTGAAGATGTGCGATTCGACCGAGATAACCGATGATACGGCTCCTCTACAATTATGACCTTCAAATGAATACTAATTTTATAACTCGTATTATTATATATATCGTATTTTGTTTATAACTTATACGGAACAAAAATGATCCACAAACACGCGCAACATTTTTCTAAGTCGGGGATTTCTTCGGTTCTTTTAGTCCCGGTCAATGTAATGAAATATTGTATTTATCCACTTCGATATTGTTGAGTATATCTTTGTTCAGGTTAAATTTATATGTTCATTGACTTTTGCTAAATGTTTGATGGTTTATAGTTAATTATATTGAATTTTGATTTTACAACTTTAGAAGGTCAAATCCAAGTTGTTGGATTTCAGGGTGTCAACCTGTTGTGTCGACATTGTCAACCTCATATTTTCTACGTTTATAGATGATTAACTTAACATTTTTGAAAAACAAAGTTTTCAATTTAACTCACCTCGATTGACATGAAAAGTTCAGCCCTAAATTCATCAACTTTAAATGTACAAATTAAAAAATGTTTAAACCCAATTAATTCAAGTACAAATTGATCAACTTTCTTTGTTTAACTAAAACTTGTTCAACTCCCTTCAATATCTTTTTATATTAAGATTAACAAGTAATAAACAACTTGTCCGTCAACGACATTCGGAACATTTCATAATTTTATATCTTACCTAAAGTTTCCTTTGTTTGCATAAACTGTAAAATTTCACTACCATTCGAACCACACCGATTTTTGGTACCATTAAGCCGATGTCGCTCCAATTCCTATATTATTATAATTAAAATCACACAATGATGACCGAAGTCATGCAAAGGCTGACTGGAAATAATTGAAACCCGTACGAAGTCACGCTTGAGATAAACGGTACATAAATTTGCGGCAACGCGCGAATAATCGTAATCGGGCTTGGCGTCTTTTCCAAAATTGTAACGTGATAGTGCGATAAACGCGCGGTCACGCCTGCCGAGCGTTTATCTTAATATAATCCGGATCGGAAATTCGCTCGTGTGCGGCTTTTATGCCGCCGCCCTGGGTGAAATCGCGTCCCTTATCGCTTCGCATCGGCGATGACCCTGCGACCTCCTCAGCGTCCATTGGCGGCGAATCGCATGTCCCACTAATGGCGAATAGGATGTATTGTCCATCCAGAAACCGGCGCTCTTATCTCGGTGATACAACGCTCAAATTTATCTTATTTTTTCCCTCGGATTTATCATCCCGTGAGTCAAAAGTTGGCTGCAAGTTGATTCCGCGTGTCATTTTGTGTAATGTGTACAATGATCCTGTATCTCGACTCAAATATTGTATTATTGTGTCGCAAATTTATTACCCAAAAGAAGCGTTGTGTACAGCTTTTCAAAAGCTGTTAATCTTGATATTTTGAAGGTACTCCATTACTGTAATCGCGGCGCGATGCTCGCATGCTAAATGGCGAAGATAAACTTAACAGCGTTCGAATAATTAATAATGCCTATTGAAAATTGCACGCCATTATGCCAAAGCCTCGCGTACGCCATCCTTTACGTGGCTGGAATCAAAATAATGGATTACGCTTTCTAATATTCGAATGCAAAGTGAAAAACACTTCGCCGGTTCATTAACGCCGAGCGCTTTTCGGAAACGCGCTTCGAAGACAATTTATTGCTTCGTATATATTATTACGTATTTGTCAACAATTAATTCGGATTAGTAATTAATTTTCCGGTTCTTACGTCTCTATTAGACGATAACGATCGTTTTCAAAATATAACGTGTCGGAGTAATCTGTCCTCCGGTAATAAATTAAACAGGATACCGGTGGAGAACGAGACGGGCGGGGGGAAAAAAGTAAATTATAAAACAAGGAAGTGGTGAGAATCGTTGCCGCGCGACTGATTTATTGGATATTATTGCCACGCGTTTATTCACAAATTTCGGTATTTTGTCTAATAATAATCTATCGTTGGCGTTCCATACGGATAATTACAATGGAAGATGAGGTCAATGTCCGGGTGGTGGAAAACATTTGATTTGGATTTTTTGGATGTCAACGTGATGGCGATCTTGCGTACGGAAATGGCGTTTATATTAATATTGTTTGAAGAATGCAAAGGTAATTTTAGGGATAGTGGAGTTAAAGTAATTAATAATTAGGTGAACGAGGTATTAATTCTTGTGGTAATTAAAGTGATTATCTAAGTTAGATTCAACAATAATGTAATTACCTAAATTAAAGCATAGCTTTCATGTTGTTTACGAATATAGTTGGATGTATAATGTAAATTATATTTTTCTTAATATAAAATTTGGGAAAAACAATAAAGATATTCTCTTTCACGTACATGTTTCTTAAATATTAATATTGAATATGAGGCCAATGATTCTTAAATTATTTATATTCCAAAATCCTATATATATATCTTATATAACATTTTCACATCCACCAACCCAATATTAAATGAAAAGAAAAATCATTATAGAATATCCCATCCAATCCCCGTACCCATTCCCGTGCCACTTGGTCACTCCAAATGCTTCACACCTAATCAGCCGCGACCCACGATCAAAGCCAATCGAGAGCTCACGGACGTCACAATTAACAACGAATTGCCGTCAAGTTGCGATGAATTTAGCATCGGTGCCGAAGCATTATGGGAACTTTGTAAATGAAGACGATAGGCCGTGCTTAGAGCATAAAATTTGTAAACCGTTGGGTGCGTAAAAACTAAGTGCGCCAAACGATTCTGTTTTACGGTTCATGGATGAACGCTCCTGGTCTTTCGGCGAAATGATTTATGACCAGGGATCGCGTGATTGGCGTACGTCTTCACGTTTCTCCTGGCAACGAATCCGCTCGGCAGCACGCGATTCAGCATCGTGCGCTCGCTCCAAATCGACCTTATAGATATACTATGCGAAGCGGCGCATGCACGCGCAATGCATATACGTTTGCTTACGGTAAGGGCAAATGGCAGAAGACGTAGGAGATCGTCGTGAGAACACGGTCGCTCGCCGTGGTAATAAGGTATAGCTCTATTAGAGTCCGGCTCTTAGACGCGGCCCAGCTCGCTCGTTCGGCCGCTCGCTTCGCGCGAACCCAGTTCCTCTTCTTCCCTTTATTCCTTATCCCGTAATAAGGTTCCGCTCGATCGATCGTTTCACCTGTCGTCGTGTGCGTTACGTATTTTATGTATCGGCTAATCCATTTCCATAATGCAGCTCCGCGCGCGAGCAGAGCGCTTTGTGCGTTACGATTTTTGGGCCACTTCGTCGGGTGGTCAATCAAAATCAACGTCGACGTGGCGGGTTGTGGATGCAAAAACAGCGTTTGATCCTATTTAGCGAAAAAAGATATCTTCATGTTTCTTAATAATAATGTCGAAGTATCCGTTGGTTGGTGTCTTAAATAATTAACTTTGTGTTTTAATCAATTCGGTCACAGTTTTTTAAGCGTGTAATTGCCGATAAAAAATCACTGTAGGATTCAGTTTTCTAAAATGATAGAATATAGTATGTTTTAGTATACATTAGTATTATTTATTCGATGATATTGTAGTGTGGTTTGTTATAATACATAGTGATTTTTGTAATAGTAGTCTTACTCACAAGTGGTACTCTTACTCTATTCTCTATTTTACTTTTTTTTATAATTTTTTGTTCAGAATATTTTTTATTTTTTTTCGTTTATGAAATAATGATTTAAATTTTAATAAATGAAATTTTAACATGTTAACATTATTAACAAATACCTAATTCAACTTTCAGTATGATTCTTGTACTTTTTGAATAAATATACGAATTTTTTTAAAAGGTAAATATTTTTGACGAATTACTATCAACATGTTATGTAACATTTAATTTAAATAATTTAGTCTAATGTTTATTATTGCGATAAATATTGTAATACGAAATTATACAATGCTTAATTAAAATTGATTGGCTTTACAAAATATAAGCATGTTGATCTATACAAATATAAGTTATATTATTTTCATTTACATTCGAACGATATTGCCGAGTTTGAAACAACAAACCTGGATTGCTCAGGTGCACAGATTATTACAGTTCCTGTTATATATCTTTCTGATTATAAACCTATATGTGTTTCATGAGAGAACTCGAACAAAACATAAATATAGTTCATCAAACTGTAATCGCGCTTCTATCAGAGTTCTCGAATCGTTCTTTGTTAAAGTTGAAGAAATCCTGGTTGTGTTCTGATTTATGTACGATTTGCGTTTACTAATAAGTAATAGGAATTTAAATATTATAAAATAGTTAATCCTTATAAGATATAATGAATATAATTAAAAAGAACTGTTAATTAATACTATTATACTATAATTTCTATTAAGTTATGCATAAAAATTAAGTAATAATACTTATTAATATACAAATACATTTACAATTATATAATGAAAACATTGATATATTAATTATATTAATTAATAATATTAATGTGATATATGGTAATTCTTTTTTTTTATATGTTTAAAAAAAGCTTACGAAGTATCTTATCTTTGTATAATTATTTTTAATTATATTTACTAATTTACTAACCAAATTGTTAATCGTATTTGTATCGTACAGAACAAAAGAAATACTGATATAAATCCAACACAATGACGATGTTGACTATACGGTGTTTATAAATACGATATGTTTTAAAACAGTATCAATACAGACCTCGTTGTAGATCCTACATATTTTACGAGAAACGATCCCAAACTTCTCCACCCTGTTTAAAAATTTCACGTGTTTTGACTCTACTCAACAATCAGGTACATTTCAGATCATAACACAATATATATATTCGACAGCCTTTATAATAACGTACTCTTTATACATCACACACAAAAAGTCAATTTCATGCCAACATTCATTCTGAACATATAAACGCACTTATATATTTTCTTTGTCACGTTTGTTAAACGAGAGTGCACAAATAGTTAACATTAATAATCAGCATTACCATCAGCCTATCGACACTCAACCCACGTTTGAAGCGAAGTAAACCCAATCGATAATACTAATTTACGGCGGTACATGACATAATTCAGATAGCTATCGATCATTGGTCTGCACTTTGCGCTACGTCGGTCCAGTCGATGTTAATGATTGGAATTTAAATATATTTGGATGATCGGTTTATGATTGACTCCACGATCGAGCTGTAGATGTTAATTATATGAATTGAATGTCTATCGATCGTCATATCACATTTAGTGTTAATAAATCACAGACATAGACAACAGAATTCGGGTATTTAATCATTATCTATCGACAAGATCTCGAGTTGGACATTATATTCTGTATCTGCAGAAACACGGGCCAAGGTTGCTTTAAGTTCAGATAGCCCATCAGCGGGCCAATGTTATTCCCTATACCGTTAGAAGTTCAGCCAACGACTGTTAAATAACCTTTCGATTGTCAAACGATAGACGTACAATATACCGATAATCATACATTTAATCATTTCGCATGCAACACGTACAAGATGTTATGTGTCTATAAACAATTAATTATATGTATTAAGAAGTGTCTGTTAAAATATATTGTTGTTAGCAACATTTACTAAACGGATAATATATTTTGTAAATTACGTTCGATAATTGATATTTCGATTTTTCTGATTTGGTATCGAATCAGTCTCGATTAAATGTACGAGTTACAAGTAGTATTTATTTTGTTTGTTCATTAGGTATATACGGATAAACGCGTGTATAGAAAAGATTGGCGTCTCACAAATTGCTGAATTGATTAGGAAAAATTAGAAAAACAATAATGAAACGATATGATTTAAACAAGTTTAGAATGTCCAATGTAAATTTCGGTAATTATTGATATTATTTACAAACATTCGGTAATGTGTACTATTTATATTGGTAATTTTAGATAATCTTTTGGGTTTGTTGACAAACATTTAGAAATGTTTCATGTAAACAGTACAGTAATTTTAATAAACTGTTACATTTATTACAATCATTTTAAAAATATTCAGTAATTCTTTGCGTAATAAAACATTTGTTTTTACATTTTAATCTAAATTTTAAATTTAGATTAAACAAATATTGCATTATAAATTAATTCTCTTCAACCGTATCACATACAGTTAAGCAATTTTTGTTAAAATTAACACAAAAATTTATCGAAATTGCACAACCTCAACGACATTTATTAATAACACAAGAACGGAAGTCAACAGAAAGTTCCTCGGTTCTTCAACCCCGACCCATTGGATTAAAACAACTGAAATCGTCTGACCGCAAGGTAATACGAAATTTCGAGGCGCTGTTCTCGCGCGCAAAAAAGCCCACGAATCGTTATTTATGGGTCTATTTCAACGTTAATCTGTCAGCGCGTATAAAAGCAGAATCCCCGCTGAAATTCGCCGGGACAGTAATGTATTTATTGTTCAGGATATTTAAGTACGTTTAGCGAAATTCACGGCTCGTAAAAACATTCAACTCTTCTAATTCAAAGACAATTGTCAGTAGTATACGACTATCGCGACGAAGAGATGTACGCACGCGGTTTCTCTCGGTGCAATGCGTGACGGCAGAATGCAGGCGACATGTGAGCTCATGACCTAGGGCTTTGATTGGGACGATGCGCCGCGCTGCCGACTTCTGGGAAAGATCACACTCGCGATCGAAGAGCGATCCTTCTTACATGCCACTGCACCGCACCTATCGCTTCGCGACGTGTCCTCGGATAATTCGCTTGCGCTTATGTCTGCATAAGTACCGGGCACCGACGACCCCGTGCAGATAAGGCCTAGAAAGAAAGACCAAAAGGGAGCTCGACATCTAATTTGTGCGCGATCTTATAGCAGCGCGGTATCCTGGGAACTGCTCCTTTCTTTCGATTCAACCGTTTGGTAATTTGATACACTAACTTTGCCATCGTATAATCGAAATCTCGTCGTACATTCAAGCGAATATCTTGCAACCGAAACAATTAAGCGAACGACGATAGAAATCCGTTGAATGAAAATTAGATTGGATTAAAAGTGCTGGTATTGAAACTTGGATGTATTAAACATGAAAATAAAGAAGAAAAAAATAATGATACATGAATAATCGATTCCGAATAGGATGATCGAAATGTTGTTTGTGTTTAGTCGTTGTTTTGTAATAAAGTGTGTGGCATCGGGGAGATGGCGTGGAAATTTATATTTATTATGACGTTTGATAGCTGTACACGCTTTTGAGTTATTGGAATTACATATTTCTTGGCTGTAAAAATCCGGTTTGATTAAGAAGTCAGATTTTTGAAATTAAAATAAGTCATCGAGGTAATCTTGGAAATTTGATTTTATAATTACGGTTTTGTGTTTATGTTTGTACGTTCATGAACATTTTGGGAATGAAATGTGTGTGTTTGAAATGGAAATGTTTGAGTCTGTAATTATTTTTGTTACGATGTTGGTTATCGTAAATTAAAATTTCAGTAATGAAGAGAATATGTTTATATTATATATATGTGTGCACTTGTGGTGTTTTCGGTTTTAAATTATCGGAAAAATTTAGTATCGTAAATAATTTTCATGACTCCCTTATTCACTTGTGGATCGACGCCGAAATATCTCGTAAAATGTACGGTATATACAAAATTTATTCAGAATAAAAGTTCGGAATTTATGAAAGGGCATTTCGGTTTCATGACAAACGCTAGTGAAATTTGTAAATTATTTGGTGTGCATGTGACTTCAATTATTAAAATTAGGAAATGCATTAAAAGCTTGGAATATTAAATGTTAACTGATTTTGTACATTATTATGTTTTTTTAAGTATACATTTGAATTCAATTCGATTTTCAGTGGAATATTTTTAGTACGAAATTATACGTATTTTAATTATAATTTATAATTAACCAAATTATTATCCATAAAAGTGTAGTTCAATTAGTTCGCCAATATATTTATAATAAATTAGTTAAATTAAATAATATTTTTTATTATAAATATATATATATCGTATTTTGTATGAAAGTTATAAAGCTATTCAACTTCTACTATTTATACTACACTGAGAAAAATCAAACATGAAAAATTACTATTTACAATACGATCTTGGACTTTTAAGCGACAAATCATAAAATTTGGTCTTTTTAACAGAAAAATTTACGTTTTTTACGTAGAAATTTACTGCTTTATTTGAAAATATTACTATTAAACATAGTAAATTCCATTTTTTTCGCTTAAAAGTCCAAGCTCGTATTATAAGTAGTAAATTTTCATATATAATTTTACTCAGTGTATAATTATAAATAAATATATTGAAATATATTTTTCCTTTTAAATATAAACAACGCTTTGAATGTACTATAATAGACATTAAAAATATTCATGAACAAAAATAATAAAATTGCTTTAATAAATTCGTAACGAAAGTGATCTTATAAACACGTCAGAAAGGAAATTTTTGTATTTTTTTGCGCATGCAAAATCAGCGCAGTAGAGCATTACCGAGATACTTACTTGCCTAGTGTATTGACTATATATCTTTATAATTCTGACTCACAAATGTGCCAAAACCGGTTCACGATTTTAAATAACGTTCCGATAACATTGTTATGATTTTATTCTATCGCACGAATATCAATTACGACTTCACCTGTTGTTGATGGTAAATGATATATGTAAATTTAACTCGTCAAAAGTGTACATACATTTTGTCCTACACAATGAACTACCATACAAATTACCATTCAATTTTTCAAATAAATTGAAGTCGTACTATATAAAACACACGCGTTATTTTATTTAGATAAAATGCAAAGCCCGACGAATCAATAAGGCATTCGTGAATATAAATTCTTAATCCACTGCATTTTGCAATTATAGTAAATATAATAAATTAAGTAATTTTTCATTGATAATTTTGTATTCAAAATCAAAAATACTTTTTAAAATTGATTAGGAACAATAAAGTTGCACTGAAAGAAAAAATGTAATAGTAATCGTAGGATGGTTTGCTCTATAATGTACATTTTTTAATATAATATAGTAATTGATATTCTATAATTAATAATGTCTATTATATATATAAGAATATTCGTTATGAATGCCATTATATCTTGCGGTCGTAAAATATAGTCGTATAAAATATAGTAAATTTTATTCTAATATTTTTTCAGTGTATTATTAAGAAAAACCTTTTCCATTTCATGTAATGAAAATTCAATTTAATAATATAAATGCAAACAACTATTTATTACATATATCTAACAATAATGCTAAACTGTAACACAAAAACGAATTATTACGAACAACAAATTTCAAACTCATACAAAATTATAACTTTTCAAACGAAGTAAAACGGTAAAAATAGCACCATTACATAAACTTGACATAAAATCCGTAATTCAACCGCAAGAGGCAACACGAAAACCATATTTTCATAGCCGGATCATTTTAAAAAAAGGGACGAAAATTGTACAACGCGCGAGTACTTTTCTCATTCGCCATCTTTTATCCTAATCCTGTAGTGCAGCTACTTGCGGCAATTCACGTAAGTGGCGAGATACGGCTGGACCTTTAGGAAAATCGTCGCGTACGGTTTGAGCCGCGGACATTCTTCCCTCGGGTTAATAGTTTTAATATTTATCATATTTGATGAATTTGTTTTATAACCCGCGTAAACTTTCTACTTAACGCAATTGCGTATAAAAGCAACGACCGGAAAAAGCAACCGGACGTGAGCATAAACTTTTCAAACGCGTATTATGTTCATAACCCGGGGTACGCGTTTGGAACGGCAATCCGAAAGGGCATTAAATATAAAGCAAACTTAATAACAGTCAGCGCAACGAAACTGTCACAAATTACCCGCGACAAGAAACGTTTGAACTTCGCCTAAAAATGCGCGACACCGATATTTGTACGCAAACCCGATTGCGCGCCGATTTCGCGAGATAAATAAATTTCGTCGTAATCTTAAATCATAATCGCATTGTATTGCGAATAATATATGGCTAATGTCATTGTTATAACTATATATATATATAAATAAGTCGGTAGGCTATTAATGACGTGTGTGTTTCTAAAGGCTGAGCCGGTCGAACGACTGGATTCTGCGCGAGTCTCGTCGCAGGTGCACGGTACGAGTTCTATACAGTAGACTACTTAAAATGCATTGGCAATAAGCCACGTCGCGTTACACGCCAGTATCGTCCGTGCCAGCATCCGAAAGCATCTTGTCTATGGCTTTTGAAGCTCACGAGGCCACGGAGTGCTGAACTCGTCCGGTCGTGCCATGACTGGACTATTCACAACAGAAGTTACACCCAGACGTAGCACTTTGCGCTTAATTGTTCCTCCGAATGGCGTAAATACTCACTTTTATCGCCGCTTTTAGTGTCCCGGAGCTACTTTTGCGAATGTTCGGTCGCGCAAAAATGTCCATTTACGAGCGCACAATTTTTGCGCCGTTCAAAAATTGTTTGTGGCGCGAGCAGTACTTTCAGAAAACATAATAAGGCTGTAATTTAATTTGTATGAATAAACTGTAATCATAGCGTTATGGACGCGAAATATGAAATAATGGCGTTTGACATATTTCTTCAAGTTTATTGCGGTGAAATTGCATTTTGAAATTGATATTGTCTATGCGACGGAGTTTCATTAAACCGGGAATTAATGACTTATATAATATACGATTGCCCTCGGACGAATCGTATTTTAAGCGCGGTCGGGATTGGTTTGGATGTGACGGGCATGATTTTATTGTTCTTGCGGAACAATGTAAATGAAACGTTTGGTTTTGTTTTCCATTTTTGTGGCAAATGCTTTGATCGTTTTGCAAGTCGAGCGGTTCGACTGGGGGAAGTTTTTAATATTTTATTGAAATCTTATTCATTTTCAAAAGGACGAGCGACGAAGGAATTAATTGTAGGCACGTAATAAAATTAAATGAACGAAATAATGTTTATAAATAAACTAATAGAAAAATATTTGTTATAAAGTGTTAATTGAGATGTATATATACATTGCGATAAATAAAGCATGAAAAATTACTATTTATAATACGAATTCAGGGTCATATGATACAAATCGTCAAAATTTACTGTTCGTAACAGAAAGATATCAAGTTATTTACACAGATAATTACTGAATTATCATAATATATTTTACTGTTAAAAACAGTAAATTCCAACGATTTGTGTTATATGGCCCCAAATTGGTATTTTAAACTATTTTAAATTTATTTATTATTAATTTATTATTAATTTTATGTTTAGTATTATAATACACTGAATAATTAAAATTTTTCATTCTATACTTTAGTTGATTAATATATGAACTATATATTTTCAATATAATATTAATATATTACTATTATATTAATTTGAAAATATTATTTTATTATATGATCAATAT